>JBBPDE010000107.1:3862439-3872525 GCA_037974605.1 Nannopetersius ansorgii | reverse complement strand
ATACATAATGGCAATTAGACTGGTAGTCATACATAATGGCAATTTGGCCAGGTAAGTGTAGACACATGGTAGGTGTATAGAAAATAAACACCTGTCCTGCAGGATGGGGAAATAAAACAGGTAGTTCTTGCCGTTGACAGTGAGGCACCCAGAACCGCAGTCTTTGAGAATGATGCTGGCCTTTGATGTCTTTCTCCTTCCTGAGGGAAACAGAGGTGAAGAGTCTGATTTACTTTTTACTAGCTATTATAAATCTTAGATTTGAGGCTCTCAAGGATATTTTACATTAATGAGAATGACCACATTCCAATTACCCTTTGGATCACATAGTTTTGATTTAAAACACCTTAAAATAACTGAATATTTAATAATCTGGGAAAAAAATAATGGGTCATGAAATCTGTACATTTTCAACTTCGAAATTTTCATATAGAAAATCTTTATTTTCTCTCTGGAAAAGAAGACATCCGAAAGTTTGTGGTGCCATCTCAGGCTATTTATTTATATTTATTGTATGATATTTAATGACATCATCATAAAAAAGTAACTGACAGTAACAAGGTTGACGATTTCAAGCTAATTTGCCTCTTGTTAGCTAATGTTCAAGGTCACAAGAGCAGATGTCATAGTTTGAAATGATACTCTTATAGATTTGGTAAATATCAAGATACAAAAAATATTATTTTAATTAATGTAAGGAACTGATAACAGGAATGACGCTGTATGACGTACCCAACAATCTCACAAAACAACAAAAGAGAGAAACTTTGTGTTTTATATGTTGGAAATCCTCTTCCTGTAAATTATGTAACTTCATGTAAATTATATAATTGCTGAAATGTGCCACTATTTTATAGGGGGTTTTTTTGGTCAGTGACAGGGTTGACTTAAAATCAGGGGACACTGATAAAATGATTTAAATTTTATAGAGATGACATGTGTTCATGCTAAAAACACTACTTAACTATGAGATTACTATACAAATGTGAAAATTTGTATCATTTTTCCAACAATTTACCTTTACCATTAACAAAAATAACTTTCATAGTGTGGGACAGGCCAAAATCCCTGCCTTATCGACATGAATGCACATTTTAACATGGACAATAATATTTAATTTACTTAATGTTAAGGTAGTATTGATGATAGACATGCTAATGGTATGTTTTCAAATGATGCATGTATCTGGTATTATGGTGATTTTATGACGTATTTCTCTGGGACGGAAAATATTCCAATTCCATGGAATGACCTGTATTTTGACCTTTAAAATGACCTTTATATTTCCATTCATAATTTTATTCTGTATGCTTTAAAAAAAAAAATAAATAAATAAATAAAGTTTCCTTCCACTGGCCATTTTCAATAAATTAATGAAATTACCAAAGGGAAGGACAACTAAACGTTCTATTAGCTGGGCGTGATTATGAAGTAAACAATGCTTGTGTGTGTACCATCTGCCTGGCTGAAGGCCACTCCGTTTTCATCATGCTGGAGAGCAGGGACCTCATGCTTGCTGGACTGCACCTCCAGCTTCTGACGGAATTTGTGCACAAACTCCTCCGCCATCGAGCTGTATGGCATGGACAGCAACTTCTCCATCAACTGGAGAAAGCGAGTGTACTACAAGAACATCAACAAATATATTGTAAGTACGGTGAAGAGGTCAAACTTCTAAACAGCACCCTCTTGTGTTCATTTTGGGAAAAGCAGTATAAATTGTTTTAGTGATTTTAGAAATGGGAACATCTGTAAGTGCTTTTAAGAAATTCTTACATTGTGGTCGGAGATATTCTCTACCAGTAACTCCTCCAGCTCCTCTTTCAACAGCCACCTGCTCCCAGTCAGAGAACTGAAGACACATGCATGCTTTTAAAACTTTTACGAGAGATCCATCAGGAGACACAAGTACTGTTAAATGTTATACTCACATCTGTTTTGTATCCTTTGTAAAAAGTCCTTTATTCCTCAGGTTGTCCTGATATTTCTCAATTGCTAGTATTTTCCCAAATGTATCCTGGAATTAAAAAAAAAAAGCTAAGCTTAGGAGCACAGATGAAGTTTCTAAATGCATAGGATTATCATGTATTATTGTGAACCAGAAAACCAGCTTTTTACCAGCCAGGAATGGAAATAGCAATTGAAGTGTGTTTTCAAGAATTCATAGAAAAAAGGCACATCAAAAGCACAAAGTGCAAGGGTTTTATATCACTTGCCCCCCTCCCCTCTCTCATACATACACACACACACACACACACACACACACACACTATGCTGCGTGTCTGTATACAGAAACCAACGAGCACTTGGCTTGTAACCCGCCTGAATTCTTTCTTTCCCTCTCTCACTAGCGCACACACTCAGACTCACAGGTCCCCAAACACACAGACTCCTATGCAGGCAGACGCGCAGTCAGACTCTCAAATACTCACAGGCACACGCACACATACACAGTCTCCCTCCTCGCGGCAGAAGGATCTGCCATGCGGAGCAGGATGCCGTTCTCGGGCACGCTTGTCTAAATTGGCATCACGCCTACCAGCCTGGAGTGCCCGTCAGGCGTCATGGCAGTGGAGCGGAGCGGAGCGAGGCTGGGTGAGGGGGTGTGCGCGCGTGTGCATGCAGCTCACGTCGGCCCCTTTCCCCTCAGACGCGCGAGAATTCATTTCCCCCACAATTATTCCACAGCTGTTTGTTTAATTCTGTCCTGATAGAGTGCGTCTAATCCACCGACACTCGCCAAAAAAAGCAAACATTCGGGCAAAAACCAATTTTCAGCAGAAAAAAGGAGAGGGGTAATAGAAAAGAAATAGACAGGAGTAGTGAGGAGGGAGGGGCGCCACAACGAGTGGAATGCACATTACACGTTCACCAACACATAATGGAGTTGGAGAAATTCAAATAGGTGCGGGGAAAAAGAGGCAAGGGGGGGTTGCTTTATCTGACAACGTCTGAAAGGGTGCTTTGACGAGATGGAAGAAAGCAGCAGCTTTGAAATGAGCTTTGAAAAGGCCCTTTAGGTTGGACTATGGCTTTTCATATTCAATCAATCATAAGCATGTAGTACAGCAAAAGATCAGCCACGCTATTATGGATTTTAAAACACTGAACATTAAATTCAGATTTTATTTGTCACATACACCATCATACATGGTACGACACTTTTTGCGACACCCGACCTTAAAACAGCCAAACAAAAAAATAAAAATAAAAAAACCCCAGTAAAAATAGTAAGAACAGTAGAAACAGTATGCAGGTAGGATTAAGTGCAGGCGCATTACCAACAAGACATACATGAATGTATGATATACATATAAGAACTATATTGGGGGGTGGATCATGGGGAGTATTGTGTGAGGAATAACTCCTGTTATACTTACATTACTATTTACAAGTCTGGATTTTCCAATCATAGTAGTTGCTAGGAAAAACATTTAAACTGCCTAGAAATTAAATATGCTATATTAAATATGCTATAATAAAATGTAACTGTTCTGTAATGCAATTAACTAATAATTTAACTGTATTTACAGCTATGCGGATTGCTTTTTTTCTTCAAAATTTGGTGCAAATGCAAATGCATTTGCCAAATATATTGGAAAAAAACAGTGTAAACATTATAGCACCTTGTGGCAAATAAACAAACTTTTATAGAAAGTGTAGTTATGTTCACTACATCATCTTAATGATAAAATCCAATATATTAGATGAAGCTTTAGTTCTATACACTCAAGTAGCACCTGGAACTTTATGTCTACCCACAAAAATAATGTGCATTATGCCCAGGTTAGAACTCCTGAGGAAATCTTGAACCATCCAAATGTTCCTTGGACATTTTACTTATAAAAAGTGTTTTTAGCAGCTCACTAAACTCTCATTTTTCCAGCACTGCTAAAGTTCTTAAACCCATCCCGAAGATGCGTAATCTGCCCTTAACAGTTATAGACCTATTTCTCCCTATAAATGAAATATTCTAGAGAAAGCGGTTTTTTAAATCATTTAATTAACTACCTACACACAAATGGTTTCTCTGATATCAGTCAGGTTTCCATCAAAATCCTAGTACAGAAACTGCTCGTTAAGGTACTGTTTGATGTTTGCCTAAGAGTAAAAGAACTTAACTGTATTGGTGAGCTTTTAGCAATGTTAAACAGACTTGAAAACTTGACCAGCCATTCAGGTACTGCCAATAGTTCAGGTTGTACTCTGAAGCCAAGGGGTATTTTGGCTTGATCAGCACTTGTGAATCAGAGAGAAACAGAACACATGGAATGGAGTCCTTCAAGGATTCAGTCTTGGGCCCGTCCTGTTTATCCTGTACATGGTTCCTCTAGGTCAAATTAATAATGTGTCCATTCATAACTATGTAGATCCAGCTCTTTAACCAAGAAGATTTGGCCCAACAGATTCAAATGTGCTGGTGCCTCAATCAAGTAAATAGGATTCATTAAAACTTTCGCCAATAAAGACAAAACAGAGATAATCGTGTTTGGAAATAAAGTGGGAAAGCTCAAGTCTCAGCACTTACATGGAATCTAGAGCTCCTAAGATGTCTACTCATGTTAAGATCTTGGTATGACCATGGATGGAGACCTTAGATTTAGTTATCGCTGCTGGAACAACTGCTCATCAATATCAAATCTGCTGAACTCTTCACTTATTCCTCCATCTTCTTTTAAATATCAGCTATTCCACTGCACTTTTAACCTTCTTTTATTGATTTTCTATGTATTCACATATTTTTCACTTATCACTATTTTTATGCTTTCTATTTATATTATATTCATTTCAAGTACATTGAATGACCTTTGTGTAAGATATTGGGCTTTATAAGTAAACTTGCTGGACTGGATACCAGACAAAATAAAAGTAACAATTTCTGTAAGAAATCCAGCCTAAAATAGCACATTAACATTGTGTGACATCGGGTTATTGGTTTTGTAATTCATATAGGGGAGTCTGAGAAGGAAAACAGTTCATTTTAAAGAGTAGTAGTTTTTAATGAAAAAAATAATAAATCAATCCCCATTGAGCAACATTTTCAATATCAGAATCAGCTTAAAAAAGATAATGTTATTGTCCGATCTTATAAAATTAAGCAGAAGGGCAAAAATAATCCCCAAGAGTAGCATTTTAGCACTGTAGCATTAGGCCCTTTGCATTTACAACGCCAACAGTAGTAACTTGGATATAAATGTGCATACATAGTTTAACTGTGTGTGTGTGTGCATGCATGTGCGCGTGTCTTTTCTCCTCATCCCTGTAAAATATTGCAGTCCAACGGCTGGGGAACTGTACATTAGTTTGCAGCTGCTGTGGGTTTCGGGGCATGCGGCACCTCCTCTTGTTCTGAGGTTGACTCGGAATGCTGAGCGCCACAGCCAATTTGACACACACCTATTTAAATTAACAGCAGGGGTCCTTGCTACTGCCGGGCAAAGGGGAGGCTTGGGGGACTTGGGCAAGCCGAGGACAATGCCACATTAGTCAACACACACACAGACAACACTACAGCGCCCCATCTTAGCCCAAGGTCGGCTGGGAAAGATAAACGGTAAAGGGGAAGGAGAGAAGATATGCGTGAAAAAAGCAAAAGCCAAAACTTTGAAAAGGAATTAGCTGAGGTGACAAAGAGCTGGTGTCTCTAGGGCTCCGTCCCCAAAATCCCTAAGGCACAGCTGTACCCCTGTAATAGCGCATACAGACACGTCTGTAATAGCACAAAGCCAAGGCGTGCCTAGTGAAGTGTACACTGTTCCCCGCTGAAAATGCGATTTGGGGAGGAGAAACAGAAGACCGTCACAGTGAACAACCCCATCTCCTCTCTTAACCACACACACCTCTCTCTCACTCGCTCTTGCCCTCTCAAACCCTTTTGTTGCATCTATTCCTCTTATTTCCCCTCTTACTTCTGCCTACTTGCACTATTATCTTGCACTCTTTCACCTGACATTTGTCCTTATCTCACCAGCACAGCGCCAGTCAGTCAGTCAGGATCTTCGTACAGAATTATATTAATTATATTTATTACAATATAGTTTACTAAATTTAGTGTAAAAAACTGTTCAGAGATCAATATAATCAGCTTTTACAAACATAGCCATATCTATAAACTGAGTTATGAAGTATGAAATAAATTAATAGATTTATTTGGTTTAAGATAAATCAACTTGCAACAGACTGCAAGCTACGAATACAGTAGCACTAGAAAAAATAGTCCACATCGGAACTATTCACTATAAGTGAAATGCGAGCGACAAATAAAAAAACTTTTCCAGAAATGTTTTGCAGTGTAGCAGGGCACATTATCCTGCATTAGGGAAGAAGGCTGCCATGAAAGGGTGTACATCTGCAACAATATTTAGGCTGGTAGTACGTGTCAAAACCCAAGGTTTTCCAGCAAAACTTGCCCCAAGCTGCCGACTTGCCTTTATTGCCCCACAGTACATCCTGCTGCCATCTCTACTTTCTTACAAGCGACACATATAGGCAGCCAGCAATTCAGAAAACCAGACCACATTCTTCAATAGTTCCATGGTCCTGTTCTGATGCTCACATGGCCATCGTAGCCGCCTCTGGTGACGGATAGGTGTCAGCATGGGCAGTTTGACCAGTCTGCAGCATCATAAATTACAGCAATGCTCTAGACTACACAGACAAGTCGTTTTGGTTTTACTGTTGTGTTAGATTAGTCTGAGAGGCAGACTGAGGGACATCTTAGCACAGACCCTTATGACACTTAATAGTGATCATCTGTATAACTATCAGCATATTGTAATAGGTATTTATTGGCCTTATTGGGGGGAGAAGAACAAGGTAATTTGTTGACTGTTGAAAATCCTGCCTTTTGTTAAAGTTAGGGCAACCCTAAATAAGCAGAGATTCATAAGGCAACCCCCGTGAGGCGACAATTACCATCCAAGCCCTCTTATCACCTCTCATCCCAGATCTGTTCTCCCTTTTTTCTGTCAGACAAAAGCGCCAGTCTGCCTTGCTCTGGACAGCATCTCAGAGCTCAACTCTTTCAAAAATAATGCCCACATGTACAATCTAGGTTTTCCCAACCTGAATAACAAGCAAGTTTTAAGATAAAAGTCGAATGTAGAGATAAATGTCAGAGATAAAAGGATACACAAACACAACTTAAAGTTTTTTTTTTTAAATCTCTGATTAGATTGACAGAAAAACTAATATTTTTACCTGAGAGAGAGAGAGAAAGAGACAGAGAGAGAACAAATGGAAAATCTGAGAGACAGAAAATGTGACAGAAGGAGAAAGGTCACAGAGAGAGCGAGAGACACAGAGAGAAGGAAAACAGAAAGATTAGAGAGACAGAGAGACAGAGAGAGACAGTGAGAGAGAGAGACAGAGAGAGCTCTAGGGAAACTCACGTGCATTAGGGAGTAGTAGGCTTGTTTGCCCGTGTAAAACAAGAAGTGAAAAGGGCGTCCATCCTCACCCCACTGGACCGCTGCATGAAAACATGTGCTGTCAGTCAAACAGCCACCATATGCAGTCACAGTAGGTGGACGTTTGTTATTATAAAAATTGATATAACAAAGGGTTATAAGTTCATTCATCGGAAATGTCTTGTTCACGTACCTGCCTGTTTTGGAAATATTAGGTCCGGGTGCTGTAAAACAGATGTAAAAGAATTACACAGATGTTTTTGTGCTTCTGTTTTCATGAAGCATAAAGATTGAGAAAAAGCTTACCTTCATGATAGGCCGCGCTCGTTTCTCAAACAGAGCCGAGGGAAAGAGGTATGCTATGCTCCTCTGCAAAAACACAAACACAAAATTACTGAAGACATTATCATTTCAACCAAGTCTACACAGAGCCCAATAAAAACAAGTGTTAAAAATGATTTTAGATATCGGTATGTATTTGGACAAATAATACAAACAGAGCTATTTATGAGCTAGTTTGAAATAAATAAATCAAAAAAGGTGAAAGAGAGGGGGATGATGTGAGATTACAACAGATGCACTGGAAAAGGACATGCAGTCATGTATCACACTGTCAAAATTAGAGAAGAGAGTGTGTGGAAGAAAACAAGCAAGAAAAAACGCATCAAAGAAAAAAAACAGGGGGGTAGGTGGGAAGATACAGAACACAGTGACAGATGAAGGCAGCACCTGTTAATACCCTGAAAGGCAATATGGCACAACTCCCTGAGGGACGTATAGCCTCATCACACCGTTCCACAAAGCCCTGCTGCCTAAACTTCATACAAGGCTAGTGATAAAGAACAAGCAAACCTCCAACAAACCCCCACCCCCTGCCCCTCCCCAGGTTTCTTCCCCTTTCAACTTTGTGAAGTAACTTAAACGCACACTTCAGTGCGTGGTACTGCAGACAGGGAAGATGCGAAGGAGCCTGACAGTCTGCTCTGACAAGGGCAAAACGGCTAATGAAAGTTAAATACGGTCTGGCGCTACCATGACTTATGAGCCATTTCAGCGCCCACCGCCTCTGTTCCTGCTTAACAAACACAGTCAAGGAACATTTGCATTCCAAAATCCATTTGGAATACAACTACTTTTTCAAAGATGAATTAATGACATCAATATTAATGAATTACAGGCCATTTCTAAATCTCTGACCCAGAGATTAAAGACTTTTTCAGTGATAGATGCCATACCGGTCTCATATTGACACCATCAAGAACCCCAATTTATACACCTCTCAGGATCAGTGGCTGTTCTGATCTCAGACAAACCTGGTAATGGTACTGAGTTTTAAAATCTCAAATCCACCTGATTTTGTGTGAGGTTTTGTGTGTGTGTGTACACATGACAGCATAGAGAAGGCAGGTGAAGCTTGCTGTCTTCATTAATTACTTCCTGCTGGCAGTGCTCACCGTGCAGCTGTTTCACACCTTCATTGCATTCACAGGAACGTCACGTCGGCCGAAGCGGCTGCCAGTGAGATGGGTGCCAGCACCAGTTCGGGCACCAATTCGGTGCCCGCACACTGCCCCCCAGTACGAGCCATTTTCCGCTCATGGACCCCCACTCATCTGGCACAATAAGAGTCACTCTCTCTTATCCATGCTCATGTTGAGAACTCCATTTATTAACAACAAGGGAAGTTTATGGATAAACATCGAGGAGTCAAATTTGGTAGGACATATCGTTTACAGGCAAAACTTTGAATGGAACAGACAAGGGCTACCATGAATATTTCACTGAATCTTCCTTTCTTTTTTATTATGACCCTGAGAGGGGACCTGATTGGTCTGTTCCCAGATGAAATGAATATATTTCAACACATCAATAAACAAAAATAATAACTATAAACAGCATCCTCAAGGTGAAACAGCATTTTTGCTTTAGTTTGTTTTTTCTTCTCTTAAGAGAGCAATAACTATATAATATAATGCCAGACCTAGTTCTGTCAGAAAACAGAGATTGAGCCTACACACATCTTTGAGGTCCCGGCAGTGTAGGTTTCCTCTCATCCATTATATTCACAAACAATTTCTGTCCCAATATCCACCCACACTGGAGTCAACTGGGAGATGCAATGGAGAAGGCGGCCAGAAAGTCAAACACTTTTGCCAGCTAGACCCCATCCCCACCGTTCTGGTCAAAGACTGGCTACCCTCTATGCTATTTTATTCTCACTTAACTAATAATAATTTGTATAAACAGTTCCAGTCTGGTTTTCGCCCCTTCCATAGCACTGAAACACCCATACTCCATTAGACTGGCCGCACTCAGTCACTGAAATAGTTTAGACTGGTCTATGGGGTAAGATAGGTCTTAAGTCTAATGCAAGTAAGACAGTTTCATAAAAGTTAAGACCAACTCATTTTAGACCTAAAAAGTTAGCCGCCTCACCCCCAGACTAACATACCGTATTTTTCGCCGTATAAGACGCACTTTTTCTTCCACAAAACTGTGTGTGTGTGGGGGGGGTTGTGTCTTAGAGTTGGTGTGTCTTATACGACAAATACACATTTTGCCTGCATTAAAACTGCCCCTAACTTTGTGTGGTGCTTGCGCGCAGTCCTCTCTTTATGCAATGTTTACTGTGTGCTGTCCGTGCTCTGCTCCGCCCCGCTCCTACTTGATTGGATGC
>JBBPDE010000107.1:3751516-3762030 GCA_037974605.1 Nannopetersius ansorgii | reverse complement strand
TGAACTTTTGTTATTGACCAAATACTTATTTTCCACCATAATTTGCAAATAAATTCTTTAAAAATCAGACAATGTGAGAACTTGGACAATTGGTGGCTGACTAAATACTTTTTTGGAGATCATTGTGTACGAACAGTTCCTTGCTAATGGGTCCCTCTAGCACCACTAGTTGTCCTGCTATTCAAATCCATGACACCCTGATCCCAGGGGCAAGTCCCTAACCACAAGGCTTACACCAGCTGACCATAAGTAAATAAAGAGGCTTTGTGTTGACCCCTGGTTAGTGTCAGTACCAAAGAAATCTCACTGCACTGAACCATTTCACAATAACAAAACATAATGTTGTATACATCTACATCAGTGCTGGACGGCCCATCGGGCATACAGAGCATTTCCCCGGTGGGTTCATGGTAAATTCTGGCCTGGCACGAAATCCTGCCAGTGCCAGCAATCCCCCTCCCCACCGGAAGAATGACAGCGAGAGGGGCTCCGGTGGGCGTGGAATCCACCATCAGCAGCAGCAGCAGCACACACATCCCCCCGCACTCCCGGAACGACATCGAGAGGGGCCCTGGCGCAAAATCCTTTCAGCCCTCCCCCCCCGGAACTACTGGTGGGCAGGACTCGGCTAACAATGCTCAGGCTGATTTTCTGTCCCAGTCCAGCTCTGATTAAAATTAGGTAATTATATAAACTGATTGAAAAACAGGTGGAATTGCCAGTTAGCATCATATCATTTCAGTTGGCCTAGTCAGTGAGTTATGGCTTCATAGTTAGCAACATTAGCATTACTGACTAATCCGTTGCTTTAATGTGGTCTTTCTTAATACCTCCCCTGAGCAATGATTCATGACTGTATTTAGTGTAACTTGTTGCATACTGTACTTTAAAATGATTGCGTTGCCTGAATCTCTTTAGTACTGGGGCAGGGAGGGGGACATCATCTCTGTATATGTTGGCAGTAGCAATTTAAAAATTATACACAGACTTTCAGACACAAGCCAAACAAGTGTGGATGGATGATAAATCTCTGACCCCTTGGAGAAAAGCTGAGGCAGCATTAGTTAAGCTGCCATGCCTACAGGATGCCCCTTTCTCTCCGATAAATCTCTTCTATTATATATCTGACATCACTGTGAATCACTTGCTCACAATGTTGTGTAAGATCTTCCAAAAATATACACTCCACCATCGCGCATTCATTTCATCATCTCCTGTTTGGCAGATTCATGCATCACTGCTAGGCCTGCTGTTGTGGAACCCAGGGGGTCTGCGAGAGTAAAATGGGAGAACTTTGAACTGCCAGCAGTTTACGCAACATTTAAACGCTGATTTTCAACATCAAGACAGCTTCCTCTCTTCCTGTTTATTTGTTCTAGACTCAAAGTTAAAGTGACCTGTAAATAATTACACATTCCTTCAGGACTGTGAAAAGCAAGAAGGCTCACTGAGTTAGCTGATGTAGCGGGAATACATTATAGTGTTGGTTGCTATCTGTTTTTACCCATCCAGTCGTAGATAGTGACATATCCTAAAAGTCATTTCAATTGAAGACTGAAGAAAAACTAAAGGTCTGCCATTTCCATGGTATTGTAAAGATGATGGCAACTTATTAGTGCCTGAAAACGTTTTGTTAGAGTAAGAAAGGTGCAAGTTCATGGAGAAATAGAGTGTCTGAGAGGCACTGATGAAGATTTTGCTGGATTTTGTTAGGCTTACCATTGTACATAAAGATGCAAGTCTTGGGTGCAGTCCTTGAGCCACGCTTGTTTGACCAGAGAGCACATAGAAACAGACAATATGAGCCTCACGGCTAAAGGAATTTAAAAATTTTTAGAAACGACAAAAATATGATGATGGATGTTTCTTGCTAGTTTGTGATTTATAGACCCAATATGGAATTCCATTTTGATGAAAATAAAGCACAAGAACATTATGATAAACAGCAGAAATGAGAAAATATACAAGGTGAGTTTGCATAAGTAGGTGCCGGTTTTCTTTTAAAGAAAAGCAAGGCATCACATGACTTTTATTTTTTTATTTCATTGCTGTTATGAAATGGCTAAAAGCTGAATCAGCTTAGCTGATTATTTTGCACTTCCAAGAACAACAGCTCCACCAAAAGATTAGCAGAAAAATTCCCATAGCCCTCAGTGAAGTGTATTTTGACATCTTGGACATAGAAGAAAACGCTTCCTAAATGTGCTGTTTATTTAGGTGAATTTTCTGAAAGCCTGCTAGTTCCACCTCCCTGCAGTTATAAGATCTGATTGGCTGAGGCATGCTAGAAGCTATTGTAAATTACATATGTACATGTGAAAGAGAAGTTTGTTTATGCTGAGTCAGACACAGTTGTGAGAAAGTCACAGAAAGGTTTTATGTATTGATGGCTGTTTTTACCCCCTCCGTTCCATATTATGACCAATATTGCATTGTCATACGGCATTTTCTACTTTTATTACATTTTTTAATTGTTGTAATGTAAGAAATATAAAAAGGTCTTATATCTGTGACATCTTATCTAGAAAGAATATTTTGCCTTATAGCTGTAGAGAACGAGTTTGTTATTTGGTGTAGTCAACATGTGTACAGGTGTATTTCTCTAGTGCTTGCACAATTAATCAACAGAGCTCAGCTGATCTCCCAGTGTGTGAGAGATGTCTCACCCTACAGGTACACAGTAGTGAGATTTGCTGTTAAACAGCCCAATCCCATTTAAAGAAAATCCCCTGCTCCAGCTTTGCCTTCCCCACCCCTCTCTCTCTCTCCCTCTCTCTGTCTCTCTCACTCCCTCCCTCCCTCCCTCCCTCTCTCCCTCTCCATTGCCATCACTCTTCCTCCGCTACGCTGGACCCGGGGCCTCGTAAAGCATCCGAATCAATTTGTTTTAAAAACACGTTTTTCAGAAA
Organism: Nannopetersius ansorgii; assembly: GCA_037974605.1. Lineage (NCBI taxonomy): Eukaryota > Metazoa > Chordata > Actinopteri > Characiformes > Alestidae > Nannopetersius > Nannopetersius ansorgii. The sequence continues at coordinate 3,759,121 of JBBPDE010000107.1, read as the reverse complement.
CTTATTAGGCACTTTAGAGATATATCATACACCTTCGGCTGGCCGAGGTGAGAAAAATGGCTCGACCGGCGGCAGCCCATTTCTCTAGCCGAGCGCATAGTCTTGTCGCAAGGGAACCATAAAGCCAGCAAGGCGGCCTATGTGAGTCCTGGCTCTGGGTTCAGCTCTGCTACTAGCCCCACACCTGCATAAATCAAGATAATTCTCAGAGAGCCTTGAACTCTGACCCCGCCACAATTCATTGGGATGTCATGGCTGGGAGAGGAGGAGAAGGACGAGGAATGGGAGATAGAGGGACAGAATGTATTGGTGGAGTTAAGCTTTAGTAGGAGTGAAAAAAAGGGTGTGGGGAGTTCGGTTGGGGTGGGGAGGGGGGCTGATATTAGTCACCATGCATGGTTGAAGCCTCACTGAATCTAAATGGTGGCTCTTTACAAGCCATTTGTCTTCAGTTGTGGCCATTTTCATTACCGCAGAAATGCAGTCAGAGCCTCCAGCTGCTTGCAGGCGCGCACTGGAAATTAATAACCACACCTCTTCTTACATTTCTTCAAGCCATCCCACCCTCTCCCTCCCTCTCTCTCTCTCTCTCTCTCTCTCTCTCTCTCTCTCTCTCTCTCCCACTTTCTTTCTCTCCCTCTCTGCACCAGCACTATCACCCCCCACCACCACCACCACCACCACTACTAGCAAATGAAAGGTAGAGGCACTCTCCCAGGTTGTGTTGCTATTTGCATCCCTGCATCTCTGGCAGTCTTTCAATTTTCTCCAGTCTCTTAGCCTTTGTCCCCCATCCCCCTTCCCCCTGAAACACCACGAACACCGCCACTGCCTCACCCAACCCCATCCCCATTTCCCCTCTACAACTCCCTTCCCAACCTACCCACCCCCATTTCACTTCTCCAACACAAACAATTCATCCCGTGCATTTAGAATTCTTGCAGCGCTCAGATTCAGCCGTGCAAGCCAGAAGCGAGCAGATGCCAGGGTGCAGAGCGAAAGAGAGAGAGAAAGAGAGAGAGGGAGAAAGAGAACTGGGAGGGGGAAAGGGGCAAGCGATTTCATTAATTCTTGCATCCTGGTTTCTGCAGCTCCTGCAGAGGGAGAAGAGAGTAGTGACCCCCTCCCTCCACCCCCTAGGTCCCTTAAAGACCGACGTGAGCTCTGCCATTTTACAGCACGCAGCGGGATTAATGGCGTTCTTAGATGACCTGCGCCTTGCGCTGGGAAGAGAGGAGCTTTGTGAGTGAAAAAGGTGGCGGGCGACCACATGGTCTTCTCCCTTGAGCGCCATCCCAGCCTGCCCCCTTCTGTTAATGCATATAGAAGTGTTATGAAAGAGTAGCACAGAAACAGGATCCAAATGAAGCCTTGAAATGGTCATGTTTAAACTGAAGATGCTCTAATTGACCTATTCATGGTAATATGACTCCACTACTGAAGTGGAGAGTCGGTACAACGACCTTACATTATCAGAGGCTTCCTGTGTAATAAAAGAAAATGAACCAAGATGAAAGACTGAAGGTTCGTAATCTGAAGAGGTTATCCAGTTTTAAAAGGCTTCATGGCTGGAATATGCTTCTCAAGTTCCCTTTGCTTCTGTATTTATTTTAAAGGGAAAGGACCACTTAAAAGGAACTTCAACTGAACAGTAAGTGAAAGGAAAACTAGAAATAAACTATGGTGGCTTTTAACACAGTTAGCTCCTCAGCTGACGGAGGCTTTTCCAGGTCGATGTTTTAGTCTATACTGTGATAGCCATGCCTAACATAAAACATGCCCCAAACATCTATGGTGTCTCTAAACTGCCGATGTAACCTTGTCAAAGGCATACATGTGTTGTTACTGGGCATGCAACATGAATGTTAAATCAATTCTGATCTGCAGAGCTTACCTACCTTGGCATTTTTTCATTAACTGAATATGCTTCTGAAGTCTTTCCTGGAATCCCTTATGACAATTCACTATGGTGTTTATGCAGTAACCATAGTTTTACTAAGGTACCCCATGGTACTTTGGTACTACCCATAGTTTTACTATGGGTACTATTTACTATGGTTTATCCATAGCACTTCATGGTAACCTACTTCATAGATACCCAAAGAACATGAAAACCATGGTTATTTAATCGTAGTAAACCATGGTTCATTTTAGTAAGGGACTGTAAGTGGAAGGTAAACTGTAGTAAAGAAGAAGCCCTTGCTCTGATAGTTGCTATCACTGTTAGCTCCAAAAAGGCTGGATCACGTTCACTTTTACACTGTGATAGCCACACCCATCACAAAACACATAGTGACCAATTGCTTTTTTGCATATTGGGAAAAATATCTGGCAACCCGACTGGCTAGAGATGCTCACCCTTATAGATTCATAGCTTATCAAAGCCATATTAGCAAGGTGCTGGAACAGGACTAGGCTTAACAAACAGACACTGTCCATTGAGATCTGATGACATCATAAATATAAATTGAAGGATTTCTTTCATGAGTTTTCCCAATGCGTTTTCTGCCCTGTTTCTCCTCACATGTACTTGCTTCAGGTCTCAGTACAGGAGAGATAGATTGGGCTTTAAAATAGTCCTTGGTCTACTTTACAGGCATGTACATAGATAGACCTCAGAAGAGGGTTAATGCATGGTTAATGTATGCTGGGGGTTCAAATCACTGTTTATGTAGTAGAGCTACTATTTTAACCTGCCTTGGGAAATACTTCAGCATTTGGTTGCATGATTATAGACTTGCTTGATAATAGTGGCTGCAGTAGACTGTAAGTTTAATTCACAATATGGAGACCTGTTCTTCCCACTGAGCACCAAACTGTTTGTATACCAATGTATTCAGTTGAACTTTTGAGGTTGGGATGCAGTTCTACAGGACAGATGAACAGAGTACAGGCCTAAACATTAAGATTTGCAGGCTGTAATCTAGACATCTTTGTTTCTTACTATTCATGCATGAACACTCCCAGTAATTTTCATGTAAGTAAACTGTTGTGTCAGCTTGACCAGGACATCGTGTCTGGCTTGATACCTATCAGCTTCCTATTTTCTTACCTTTAAATTCCTCGGTAAAACTGCATGTACTGTACTTCCTTCTCACTCTCAGACCTTTTCTCTCTTTTGGCCAAATGAAATGCATTGCATCAGGAACTCTGTCAGTAGTACCAAAGGCCAGACAATTCTTGCCTCAAGGTTTGTTTATGGAATGGCAGTTTGCTCTCATGGTGAGTGCAGCTGCTCTAAGTGTACTTATACAGGTTCCCCCAGTGCCCTGGTCAGCTGAAGGATCTTGGTATGCTGGAGAGTATCATCCATACTGAGGTATTTTGTGCCTATCTGTAGCACAAAATTGGCTAATGATGCATACAGCCACTGCAAGAAAAGCAAACAAGCAAGCAACGTGTATTGAGATTCAATAATTTTCTTAAACACAGTCTTCTAAATTACTTGCTGTATTTACTCTGTTTCTCATGTAAAAATCGTTTTTGTAAATGTTGCATTTTGAACTACCATCTCATGCAGTCATTTTCTGAGAACCAAACTAATAATTGTTTGTGGAACCCCCTGCACATAAGCAGAAAAGACAGATATCGTCCACATTATTTTTTGCATATTCATGAGCATAAAATATCAATAAAAATTTGAAAACCTCTATAACTTTTCATGTCAGGAGACTGGCTAGGCCATGCAAGCACTTTCACCTTTTTTAGAAACCAGACCTGATTACTTTTAGCTGTGGTTTTGGGGTTGCTGTCTTCTTAAGGGGTCCACATCCTCCAATTTCTTGCCCTATGAAACTATTCTATCTCCTGTTACCTCCCTCTATTAATATTTTCTTTACTTGTGTGTCAAAAATGATAATTACAGAGAGGAAGCCCAGTTCCCCATTTCACACACCTCCATACTTCGCTGTGGTTATGGTGTTCTAGGAATCATAACCACAACCCTTCCTTCTCCAAACAATGATTTTTCAGCTTACAAGAGTAAATTGTTCTAAACTGACTATATGCTTTTATGCTAATTTTAGACACACATCTCTCAACTCAACAGATGGGTTGTTCCTACAAGGTTTGCGTGTAAGACCAGAGGTCAATGTGGTGTAGTTCAAATCTTGTTTCTGCCACTTTCAGACCATCCTGCAACTCTGAGTCACTGCTGCTTCTCTCTTAACTTCTTATCATTAGCCTGAGAGTGTGTGACATATTGTGTGGTACACAATACTGGGGTACAGTTAGCTGTGGTTTAAAGAACTTTCTGTTTGTAAATGACCAAACCAGTTATACTGTCTTTGCTAAGGCTCTGTAGCTTTTTTGAATGTAATTTTGTTTAATAATTTTGAGCAATTTGAGATGTTCCTTTACCCTCATTATGATTACTACATGTTGCATGAAGTCTTATCAACCAATGGCATCATCAAATAAATGACACCAGCTTGCATGAGTCTTTTTTCATTTTTATCTTTTCAGCCTGAATATGGAGAACTTAATTAAATTTTTTCACCTTTACAGTTTATTGCATCAATTTATTACATATCTTAGTCAGTGCTGATGAAGTGCAAAGTCAACAGACATTTTTGTAATTATATTTGTACATTTGAAGTAGATACATGAACTGGAAGTGTAATAAACAGCAAAAACAAATATCTGAATACATGGTGCCCTTCACAGTATACGGTCAAAGACTCCATGAAAAAGAAATTCAAATCTAATTTAAAAATATTAGATTTTTGGGTTCACAAAGAATAAGTAAAAAATGACTCAGAAAAAACAATAGATTTGCGCTACATCAACCATGTAATGTAAATGTGACCTACGTTTGTGTAAAGACCCTCCTGTGCTGTGGCCAGTAAAACGCTTGCCGCTCTTCCACGGCTCAGCAAAACATGGCATCTTCATGCTTCGTCTTAGCAACAAAAAGACAGGACCTACCCCTGCTCACTGCATGTTGGCTCTCAGACAGGCAGAAATCAATGCAAGCGAGGCGCTTGTCCAAAGCCGGCATGGAAAGAATGTGAGACGAATGAATGACTTTTGCAGTGGGTTGGGGGGGGGGGTGGGGGGTTCAACCTGCCTGCAGGCACAGAGGGTTCTGAGGCTGGCCACTGACCCCGAGAGGTTCACAAGGCCTGGGTCGGTTGGCGGTGCACACACACACATACACATGCACGGCTGGTATAGAGCCTCCCCCTGGCGAGGGGCTCAGCAGGGTTATAAGGAACGAGGGAGCGGGGCCTCGTGCTCAAGCTCCTCTCGACCGAGCCCATCTCTCCCTCTCTTTTCCTCTATCTCTCCCCCTTCCTCCTCCGGGCTATCAGCGCCGCACTCCTGCATCCGCAATTCAAAGAGACAAAGGAATGAAAACAATCTTTGGAACTTGGAGGGAGAGGAGAGGGAGAAGATGAAGGAGAAATAAAAGAGGGCCCTTGATGATGCTTGGGACAAAGATGACTCCTTATGCATGCCTATGATTGTGTGTCTGTGTGTATGTGTGTGTGTGTGTGTGTGTGTGTATCTGTGGGAGCACGGGTATATAACGGCAGGGAAGCTGTTTGTGTCGAGGAGTGGCTGCTCGGCAGGGCCTTTTGTTGGCCTCCCAGAGAGAAGCACCAGGGAGCCACAGGATCAATACAGCGGCCATTTCTCTGGCCACATCGGGGGGAGCCCGGTCGCAGTGCCACCACAGCGTTTTCCTTTCATGCTGTGCACTACAGAAGAAGAGAGGCGAAATGAAAAGGCAAGGGAGGGAGAAAGAGAAAGCGAAAGGCATGCCTTTAGAGGGGCCAGAGCTCCTGAAATAAAAAGAGCGGACGATGAGGGTGCAGAGGTTCAGGCTTCTAGCTGCTTGAAGTGGAAAGTGCCCAAAGTCCTCACCTGTGCAGAATAATTTAGCAATGCAAGCTCATTCCAGCAGGCATCCAAAAGCTGGAAAGACTTATGGCTGAAACCCGTAGCTGAACAAGCTTAACTCTATAAGACTTGCCACAGTCTTTAGAGCATCTCTTTTTTTAAACCCTGGGGTGGATGTCTGGAGAGCATTCTCTGGAAGCATCCGTATCTGACTCCGGTCTAGGGCTAGGCTTCACAATGGGAGACTCACTGGTCGTATCACTCAGCCACTGTTTCTCTCAGTGGAGGTCAGTGATGACATAATGGATTGGACAGCATGCCAAAAAATAATAGGCATTAATATTATAATACTATAAATACAACACTGAATCTTGAAACTTTGGCAAAAACATGTCCCACTAAGAAAAGTGTTCATTCTGTTGGAAATAAAAAACATTTTCATGAATAAAAATAATCAAGGCTATAATCAGGTGGTCATTTGCACACATGTAAGGTTCTTTTATAGGCTGACAAAATCAGTTGTCCTCGGATAGGAGATAATTTCAATCTGATTAAAAAATAAAAGTAAAAATTTAATTGAATAATACCTTTACCACATAAAAGAGTACATTGTAATATGTATTAAAAGCTACAAGCAGTGAGTTTTGAACAATATTTACTATTACTTTGTGGTTACTCAAAACGTGTCCCTCATATTTGTCACCACCATCAGATACAAGGTCAGCTACATTCCTAACTAAGGAAACTAAGCCCAGGGACCTCCATAATCAAAACACATAACACTGACCTGGATACAAAATAAAATCCATAATTGTATTCTATATTATGGTTAATTTTTCTAGCTTCTTTATTGTTTCCAGAGGCTAGCTAGCACACCAGCGCAATCTTTAGTTACTGCTTTTCAAACAAATAAAATAAACAGCAGAGCCAGGGTGCAAATTCCTAAAAATGAATGGAATTTATTGCCATTCTCTGCTGTGGCTTTTGTGGGATTTTAGTGTCCATACTTAGCTCTTATTAATTTTTTTGTTTGTTTTTAGGCCCATTTTTAGGTTCTTCCCAATTTTCATTTCGGCGCATCATTGGTAGGGGTCTGTAGATTCAGTATTGATTCAGTACAGGCCAAAATCGCTGGTTTGGACATTGGAAAAGGCCTGAACTATCATGTAAATGCTTAGCTAACGTAGCCTTAAATAAACAAAAATTAGCAGCTAGGCTGCGATCCAAACCCCCTTGCCTACATAATGCACTATGCAGGAGTTAACATTATAAAATGAGCAACTGTATGAAAAATTCCATAATGGGCAAACTGCAGTACATGGGTGTAGAAACTCAGGTTTGATTCAAAGTGCATCCAGACAAATGTTGCATTAGTTTAGTTGGTATCAGTCCTGGCATTCTCTGTGTTGTATTGTTGTTTTTTCCTGTCTTGTGTTGGCTCTATGTGTGCAGAAGTAGCACTGAACATATCTTACAGCAAGACACACACAGACACACATACAGAGGGTATTTTGTAGTTCTGCTTTCATTTTGCTATGAGAATTTGTGTATCACTGCATGATTTCCACAGCTGCAGGATGGATTAATTGACAAAGTGTGAAAAAAAAAATCTTGTTTTTGTTGCCAGTGAGGAAAATGACTAGGACAAACTTCTCACAGGTGTGTGTGTGTGAGAGAGATAGATAGAGAGAGAGAGGGAGAGAGAGGGAGAGAGAGAGAGAGAGAGAGAGAGAGAGAGAGAGAGAGAGAGAGAGAGAGAGA
>JBBPDE010000107.1:3652273-3664343 GCA_037974605.1 Nannopetersius ansorgii | reverse complement strand
TTTATACTGATAACGAGTTCAAACAGGTGCCATTAATACAGGTAACAAGTGGAGGACAGAGGAGCCTCTTACAGAAGGAGGTACAGGTCTGTGAGAGCAAGAAATCTTGCTTGTTTGTAGGCGACCAAATACTTATTTTCCACCATAATTTGCAAATAAATTCTGTAAAAATCAGACAATCCTCATAGTTGAACCTAGTAAACCTATGGTGAAAATTACAGGCCTCTCTCATCGTTTTAGGTGGGAGAACTTGCACAATTGGTGGCTGACTAAATACTTTTTTGCCCCACTGTATATATATATATATATATTCAGCACAGCAGTTCTTTAAGGTATAAGATGGTAAATACACTTGCATTTGTGAGGTTGTGCTGCTTGAAGTTTTCTCTTTTTCAAAGACACAGACAAAAGCTACTACATTTTTAGGACCCACTTGTGGGGAATTTAAAAAGAATGAATTGTTTGTAAAAATTAACATTAAAATCAGAATGTTTACATTTTGGCTCTGCTGTTAAAACACTGATGTACTTCTTATTGGGATGAACACTTTCAAAAGTTCACTGCACATTTTTAAATAAGTATATGCAGTTTCTAGAGATTTCCTAATGAATGCACCATGCATTCCAGGATGACACATGGGTGCAGTGAGACGTCCTAATAAACTAAAATTGTATTTTGCCAAACTGAGATGAAGGTTGTATTTATTTGATGCTGTATGTGTAAGACAGTTGCTTGTAACACTGAAGCTGCACCAGACTAGTTCCCTCTCCCACCCCTATCCTGCCCCACCCTCTAGCAGCAGCAGTAGTAGCAACCATGCTTGATGTGATTACCTGTCATGTTTCACGGCTGCTAACATTGCGCCAGGGTGCAATACCCTTTTCCCCACATGGGCATCCCAGTCTGGAGGCAGTGTACTTGCACTGGAAGTGTGCATGTGTCTGTGTGTGTGTGTGTTGTCGGGACGTAAAGATGCGCAGTAAGAATGTGAGTGGATTACACGCGGTTCAAGCCTCGTATGAGGAAGCGTGGCACCAACATGGTTCTCTAATGGGATTTTGCAATCCTTTTCCCTGCTGACTCCAGACATACAAACACACATACACCCACACACACACTCAGGTGCACACTTTAAAAAGACTGTCGTTTCCTCTCTCTACCCAAAAGTTAAGCTGAAGAAGTGTGCGTGAACCTTGCTTTTTAACAACTGTTTTCTGACAAGCAGTCCAACAACTTCACCGTCTTCCAAGATTGAGGCACTGAGAATAGCTCCAAACAGTGTCTCTTTTCATAGCGCAAGCTGTAAAAAATAAAAAACAAAAAGAAAGGGGAGCAGATTCCACATCTCACCAAATCTCGACTACCATGAACCCATGTGGAGAAGCGTCCTTGGCTCGAGTTCAGAATTCAGAAAGCGAGTGACAGAGGTGTCACTAAATCCTTGACTTACATGACAGAATGTGACAGTTTACGGATCCTTTCCCCCGGATGGAGGCTGAGCCATGCCGCAGACCCGCATGACAGGGAGATCAGATGTGCTTTGCATGAAGGGCGTCTGCCGTGTGACATGAACTTCTTCCATTGCTTTCGATCCTCTCAGAGCTTGGGCTTCTCTCTTGGGACAAAGCTCATAGGCTTGTCTGAGGGAACAAATGGAGGACAAGTGTCCTTATTGGATCAACAGAAATCGCAAGAAGTGCTATGCTGAATTTATCAAGATGATGGTTTGCTACTTGGGTCAGGTGCAGGCTAAACAGCACCTGTAGAATGTGGATTCCAAATGGGTGCCTTTTAGAATCAGATCCAAGTTTTACAAATCTTGTTCCAGGAGTACCCCTTTTCTGCTCGTTTTTGAGTTTATATGTTCTGACATATTCATTTAGAAGTTGTTAACCCTTTAGCCACAATACCAGGACCTTGGTGAGTAATATCTGCTTGCAGAGGAGGTATGTATTGTGTATGTGTTCATTGTCCACAGTTACATTATTTTGATCAAGTATAGCATGTAGAATTCAAGCTTTCTGTGAGCTGTTGTGTTTCTATCATGCTATAAAAGATGGACAGAGATTCCATTATTTTTCTGAGGGAACGCTCACTCACAGTGTTGCATGGATATTAAGCACATAATATTGTCTTGTTCACTCAAAGAAACAAAACAGCACAACTGATATACTTCTATTCATACATTCCCTTGTTCAGAAAAGTTAAATTGAGAGAAATCTTTACATGTAAGCAACAATGGCACAGAGAAATCATTTGAATAACATAGGTGTGTACCTTATTTGTCATAATTGTGTCTGGCTTAAGGGATTAAGATGACCCATTAAGATTATTGGCAATTACTCTTTCAGAAAAGATCCCTGGCATACAGTAGAGCTGCAGCCACTGAACAAACCCTGAATAGACAGGTATACATAGGCAGTGAGATATGCAGGACTTCCAGCCCTAGAGCAGTGATCTTTAAACCAGTTCTCAGGGCCCTCCAGACTTTTTTTGTCTCATCAATTCTATCAAAACATGATAGGCTGATACTACTAATGATTTTGATGGGTGTTCTTTAGACCCAACCAATGAGAGAGGCAGTTTAATAGACATATTTTCAGGGATTTTTTACTAAAATTGTTGTCTATTACTGTGCTGACTGCAGTTTAACAAGAAGCCAAATAGCACTTCTGCCTCCTCATAAGTGTTTGTACAGTAGTCTTTTAAGGAACAGGGCTTTGGCAACTCAGGCTGTGGGGCCTCAGGCTGGTGTTCTGTGGTGGCAGAAGATGAGAATTTATGGTTCAGCAAAACAATGGGAAAAAAAAAGAACTCACAAACACTCTAACCCAGAAAATGTAAAGTCTCAACTCCTTCTTTACTCCCTTTCCTTTTTTCACCTCTCACTGTCTCTTTTTCTGCCCTCTACTCCCTGGAAATCCATAACTCCAGTTATTTTTTAAATCCTCAATATAAAAAAAAAAGCTGAGGAAAAGCAAGCAAGGAAAAGTCTCCTTGCACTGCAGCTGGGAGGACAACTGTCCCTCTGTCCTGAAGTGCGACGGCAGCCAAATAAAACAGCCGCGTTCCACAAGGAAATGGCTAGCCAAACAAGAGGCAGCTATGAATCTGAGCCCCATGAATGTAAGGGTTTCTCCATGCATTCCCTGAAGGTCTGGATGATTATAGAGAGCTTTTGTAGTTAAGGACATTTCCCAAATGGTTTTAGCAGTGCTTGAACCCAAATATTAAGTTAGAAGCTGAGAAGCAAAGAGAAGCTGTCCATACCTGTGTGATACATGTTCTGACCAATTTAATACTTAAATGCCTCACAGTGCTCTGATTTCTGTGGTCAGAGCTGCTGTAGAATAAAAAACAGCTGGTTATCATCTCACTAGTAATCCACACCGAAATCACCACTTTGAATCATACTCTTGTCATTTCAGGCAAATAATCAGCTGCAACAAGGTAGTCTTCAGTCTTCAGACACGATTTTCTTTTCTTTTTTATTATCCCTAAAGCCCATTGGAGATGGTTGTGTGATCAGTTCATTTTTATCCAATCACTGTAGCATTAAAACTGATACATGTTAATTGCATCTGATCTGATTGGTTGCCTTGGTGCTTTGCTTAAAAAGCCATCGAGGTTGAAACACAAATTTCAGCGAGTTGGCCCGAAAAGATTGTATATATGTAGATTTTTTTATTGTCGGTTGGGTTTAATGACATGACAAAAATCCGAGCTGTTAATCCGAGCTGTTTTTGCAGTTTAGTTTCCATGAATGGATTGTATGGACTGGGAAGAGAAATGAAACATAATAATCTTTACCTACTACGACCCAAAAGCAGAAAATGACATGATATGTGCTCTTTGTTATATTTTGTTTTAATTTTTAGAAAATATATGTCTTAACTTTGAAAAAAAGTCAGAATAGCTATAAATTAAATGGAAGTTGAATGTAAATCTAATGATCTATGTTACTTCCTATATAATTAACCATGTAATATGTTTAATTTGTACTGCAAAATAAAGTAACAACAGGATACACACAGATTTCTGTACACTGTGTGCTGGACTCACCATTTGTTTTTTTGTTGACATTTTTTTGCTAGCTGTGTGTGTTCAGTGTGCACTAGGAGGCCATGGTAGGAGCTGTGTGGAGTTTAGGAGGGGGGAGAACAGAGAGTGGCTGCCGCATTAGTTAACAGTATTATCTGGATAACTCCAGCACCGGCAGAAAGGTACAAGCGCACAGTGGCGGGATTAGATAATGCTATTATCAGCATGATTGTAGCATTAGAAAGAAGCATTAACACGGATCATTCCGACCATTCAGCGCTAAGAATTGCCATAAAATTACTGCATTAGCCACAGAGATGGGACCTGGATATAAAATAGGGGGAGAGAAAGGAAGAGAGAGTCTGGGATCGCAAAGCTTCAAATTAGCAGGCATTTTGTTTTTTTGAGCCGATAAACACCATAGTACTGCTGATTCCACAGCTATCACAGCATTTTTACCACAAATAATGCAATCCAGTAGGATATAAACAGAGTCACATAAGCTCACAATAGGTCATGTTGTTTGCAGAGGTCAGTTCTTGTAAATGCATGGCTGTCTGTGGGCAAAACACTGCATTGCGCTAAAATATGGAGTAGTTTGGATAGCTAAACAGCCTTAAGCTATAAAATAGTAGTTATAGTGAAGGTTTGCAGAAAGATGGGCTGTAATAAGTCAGTAGAGCCTCTGTTTTTTTCTGACTCAAGTCCATTAATGAGTATATAAATTAGTGCATATATATTCATATCAACCAAATATACAGAAACAATCCAGCATCGACATTATTCTAATGCAGACCCATTACTAACCATTCAGCCATTCGGGGTATTATGCCTATCTCTGCTTAGGACTGTTTATACTGTGTAATAGATACATCACCCCTTTGTTCCCAGGCACTATGCTTCTGGTGCCCTTTATTTTCTCATTGAAATGTACCACAGGTTCTACAATCCTAATAACAACTTCTCGTATTTCATATATTATTAGTTTCATATTTTTAAAACATTCTTTTCCCATGTATATGTTTTTGTATGAGGTCTCATCATACCTTTTTTGTGGTCTTTTATTATTTATAGGCTTGTATGGTTTATTAGTCTGTTAAGCTCATCATTTCTTTTGTTTCAATTCAGTTCAATTAAATTTTATTTATATAGAGCTTTTTACAACCAAGTTGTCACAAAGCAGCTTTACAGAATACAGGTCAGCTTTACAGAATACAAGGTGGTGACTTGGGGTCCCATGGTGATCAGCTGGGCTAGACAAAAGTGCCCCTCAGAAGAGAGTTAGTTTAAATATACATAATATTTTTTATATCTGTAAGGAGTGCAAGGTAAGACTCAGGCGTATCTTGCTAAAGCAGTCGAGCTAGAAAGTGCAGAACCGCGGGTACGATAGGATGTGAATGCCCTGAGACACCAGCGTACCTCTACTGTCACAAACCTGAGCACCAGTGTCCCACATTGCTTGAATTCTCAGCTCTACACCTTACACCTGGCAGGAAAAATTAATTACAGAAAGTCTGACTAAAGAAGTATGTGTTCAGCCTCGATTTAAAACCTGAGACTGAGTCCCGAATGTTAGTCGGAATAGCATCCCAGAGCTTGGGGGCCCTATATAAGAACGCTCCTTCCCTGCTAAAACTTCCATATTTCTGGGGACAAGAGACAAGAAAGAGGTTCATAGCAAGACACAAGGTTACAGAGGTATTCGGGTGCAAGGCCACTCAAGGCTTTATATGTCATTAGTAGAATTTCGTAATCAATACAAAATTTGATTGGAAGTCTTGATAATTGGGCTAAAATGTAAAGAATCTAGCTGCAGTGTTCTAGTTTTATTTAGATTTTTGTTGGAGCAGCCTGACAAGAGGCTGTTACAGTAATCGAAGTAAAGGCGTAGACAATTTTTTCTGCATTATGGTGAGATCATAAATTAGCAATATGAAGGATGAAGGCAAGCTAATTTAGTAACTGTACTTATATGGGTGTCAAATGAAAGATTGGGATCAATAGGGACACAGAGATTCTTTACAGTTAATGATGGAGAGGCTGAGGAACCAGCAAGATCAAGCATTAGACCTGACAGTTTGTTTCTAGCAGCTTTCGGGCCTAGAAGAAGGACCTCAGTTTTATGTGTTATGTGACATATAGTCTTTAATGTGACATACAGTCTTTCATATCTTTAATGCAGTCCCCAATCTTATTCAATCTATGATTACCGTCTGGGTTGGCAGAGATATAAAATTGTGTATCATCTGCGTAGCAGGAAGCTGATCTTACGATCCTGGATAATCATCCCTAATGACAGAATGTACGAAGTAAATATAAGAGAAGTCCTATCATAGAACCTTGTGGGACACCATACTTTACTTTGGTGGGTGCTGTGGATTCCCTGTTAACTCTTACAAACTGATAGCGATTGGTCAGGTATGATCTAAACCAAGATAGGACGTTCTAGTGTCTCCGACGAGGTTTTCTAGTCTGTCTAGTAAAATAGAGTGGTGTCTCGTGTCAAATGCTGCACTGAGGTGGAGCAGAACCAACAAAGAGACAAATCCTTTGTCAGTGGACTGTAAAAAATAATTAACTGTCTGTACTAAGACTCTTTTGGCCAGAACCCAGATCCCTGGCTCCTAGTTAGTTTAGAAATGGTACTAAACAGAAACCTGGGATTAATTTTATTAGATTCAAAGAGGGACGTTAAAGAGGCTGAGCGTGCTGTGGTAAGTGGTAAGTGCTTCCAGGCGGAGTGGAGGGAGTCCAAATTGGTAGATCGCCATTTGTGCTCTAGTCTATCTACATTTTACTTTAAAGCATGTGTTTGAACAATACACCAAGGAGCTTTTTTGTCAATTGGTTATTACATTGTAGCGGTGCGATGTAGTCCAGCGTTGACTGAAGAGAGTTCTTGAAGCATTCAGCTAAGTTATCTAGGTCTGCTGGACAAGATGGAGTGCCAAATGGAGTTTATATTTCTGGGAGGTTTTCAATAAAAGTGTGAGCTGTGGCAGAAGTAATTGCACGACTAATACAAAAGAAAGGGGATGAGCTAAAATTATGATTAACATGAAGCTCATATTTGATGAGGAAGTGATTTGAGATTACTGTGGACTGAGGAAAAAGAGTTAGGTTATACACATTAACGCCAAAAGTCAAGATTAAGTCAAGCATGTGGCCACAACAGTGAGTACTACCTGTTACATGTTGGGTTAAGCCAGCTGTATCTAGAAGTAAACATTTTTAGAGGATCCTTTTTTTTCAAAGTGAATATTAAATTCTCCAATAACTATAAATTTATTGCAGCGTACTGCTAAATTTGCTATAAAACAGCTGAAATCTTAATAATTCTGTATATGGCCCTGGTATTTTGTATCTACATTAGTTATGTCAAGGAACAAAGTTTTAAAGGATGAAAACTTAAACACGGTTATCTGTTTAATTATTAAGGTACATGGTTCCTGTGCCTCTCCCTCTACCATTTAGTCTAGGACTGTGTATGTAGTTCTAGCCTGGAGGTGTAGTCTCATTTACAGCATAAACTTTACACATGTGCCTTCTATCTAAGTTAGGTCTAATCCAGGTCTTTGTAAGGCATAGGATATCGAGATTCTGATCAGTTATTAATTCGCTGACAAGAGCAGCTTTAGAAGCGAGCGATATCATGTTTAACAGTCCTTGCTTTAGCTTTAAATCTAAGATGCTGAACCTTCTGGTAGTATGGGGATAAATGAAATTATTCAAGCATTTTTTTCCTACCTTTCTGTTTACAGACTTGATGCTATGGAGCTTAGGGTGAAACCTAGGTGACTCACCTAGGCAGATAGCAGACGGTCAGTTTAGTCAGTCTCTGTCTACTGGCCTCGGCCTGTCTGCCTTCTGGCCTTTTGTATGCATTTCCTGCCAAAGCTCCTGAAATAAAATCTCACCTGAGTATGTCATTTACATCTGATAGCCTGGAATACGCAGATATCTTTACAGTCATACTTATAATATCACAATATGTTTAATAAATTAACAAAATTGAGTTCATTTTCCGTTTCTTTGACCATCCGTCCCAGGACAGGGAAAGACTCCTCAACCTGCACCAGGGAAACCAATAGATTGTCTCATTCTGGATCCTGGTGGCTGATAACGAGTAGAATGAGTCTGCCCTGCTGGCGATCTACCGAGATGCTCTCAGTTCAATGATCCAGACTGAGTTGGCTTGAAGTGATGCTAGCCTGGATTTGGACAATGTCATTAGGCTGTCCATCATTCTGGGCTAGCACCTCCGAAATAGGAGGCAATGTCAACACAATGTTGGATCACCAGCTTTCATCATCCTGCCCAGCTTTCTGGCCCCACCAACAGCCCTGCTCCTGGGCCCACCTCTGGCAATCTAGTGCCTAAAACTATCCATCTGGGGACGTCCCAGCTCTCCACCCCAAGCTATGACAGACTCAATCTCCCAAAGCAGATGAGGTGCTTCAGACCTCTTGGTTCTAAATTAATTTACTGTACCTGTTGAAATGTCTGTTTTAAACAGGTGTGTTTCTTTATGTGCCTTATTAGATTCTAGATTATTAAGATGGCCTGAGGTGCAACTGTGGTTCACCAGCTTCTATAAAAGGATTATCTGGGGTTTCAGCTCAGTTCCTGCACCTCTATCCAACCAAGGTAAACCTAAAAGATTGATAATAACATCTCCTGCTAAGAAGGCCTTTACCGAATAAAAAATCTATTTTTCAGCACCCCCTTTCTCAAGATGCCAGATCCTGCTTTCATGGTAGAAGTGGATGCTTCGGAGGTCTGTGTTGTTGCAGCAACACAGAAGCCCTGGCTTTACATTTAAATAAGTATTTGTTAAACCCGCCTACAATGTTTTGTAAGTTTGGCCAGTATCATGGCCCAAGGAACATTTTCATAATTAAACGTATTATACTGCATTGCGTTGTGTCATGTAAAGAGCTAATAATGACCACTTCCTAAACTAAATGTTTGTTAAACTAAATTGTATTGTTCATGGCTTAGGTGCTGTTTTTAAAAAAATGGTTGTATTTTTATGAGCCAAACTAGTCTGCCTGCTACAGCTAGAGCCATGTAGAATTATTAGAACATAAAAATATGGACTGAATCAACTTCAGAATAGAAATTAATTTTCTAAAACTAAGTGTATCAGTACACCTCTAGCAAAGGTACCTTACTGAGAACTTTGCTTACCTAAACATGCTACTCAGACCTACTGATCTGGGCAATTCATTTCTGGTCAATGTTTTTTAGTATCATTGATTTGATAAGAAATGGACAAAAACACATGGTGCCTGTTCTCTTGTCACTGTTAGTATGAGTTGCTAAAGTAAACTATGCAAAACTCCAGTTGATTACATTTCACATGTGTAAAGAATTGCCTGTTACCTCATTCCAAATGTACAGTATCAACCAATAATACATTTATTGTAATTTTACTGTAAACACACAGTACTTTTCATAATGAATGTTTACTAGGAGAAACTGTTTAAACTGAGAAAAACAGAATTGTTACTAACCATTCAAATATTTTTCTTACTTTTTTACGATATGCTTTCTTTACAGAGTGTATCTGAGTTAAAAGCTTTTGTCAAGATAGACTGGGCTGCAAGACAGAGCTGATCCTTTAACACCAATCATTTGAATGTGAATGGAGCTCAATGTTCATATCTGCCTTTTATTTAACTTACATGCCTGCAAGATGCAAGAAAAGCTCATTACTTTTCTTAAATGACTTACGTATTAGAACTCAGGTCAAGATGTGGAACTTGCAGATGCATGACTTACGCCCATGCTACATGCTAATGCTACTTGTGCTTTGGAGTTTGAAGCACAGGCCTCACTGACACAGCCACCCATAACTGTAACCTCATTAGAGTCTATTTCTGCTGTTCATACTTTGCTCGGTCCCTGTCTCTATTATTCCTATTTTGGTTCTACAGTGTTTCCTTCATGTCGCTCCCTCCCGCTCTTTGCCTTTGAACAAGATAAATATACGGCGTGTCAGTGAAGCCAGCATGTGGGAGGCCGTGGTGCAGAGTGGGAGCAGACACCCAGGAACTCCGCCGCTGCAAAAAAATAGCACACACACACACATACAGACCTTCTTGTTTTTATATTTAGCTTCTGGGGAAGATCTGAATGTGAGTGGATATGATGCGATGACGGAGGCTGTTTGCATTGGGAGGGATTGGTGTTGCAAGGCTGCTTTTTTCTGTTTTCCTTTTTACTTCTCATTCTTCCCCTCCTTTTCTTTGTGCCGTCCAAATTGCTGCCATTAAGGCAAGACCAGGCACGAGCCAAACGGAGCGCTCCATTTAATGTGATTTCCTCTGAGAAAGAAGAGAGACAAAGAAGGAGTGATTCATCGGAGAGAGAGAGAAAAACAGGGATAGAGAGGATGTCCAGTTCAGAACGATGCACAGAAAAAACATGTTGCTTGCTTTTGTGGATGTGTGTGTGTGTGTGTGTGTGTGTGTGTGAGAAAAAGAGAGAGAGATCAAAAGAGAGAGAGCTTGCTTGTCTAGCAGCGATCGTCTGATGTGAAAATGTTGGATACCAAATTTTAGCTTTGGTTCATTTCATATGGCTAGAACTGATCCAAGCAGTTTTGTGAAAAAGGGAGTGGAGATACTCAAAATTCCTCAAAGTAGTTTCACTGATTTACATTAATTTTCTCACAGTTTTCTGATTTCTAACCACTTGTTTTTGCAAAAATATTTTTTGCATAATAACATTACAATAATCCCACAGTTTTATGTGGATCAGGTCTCGCGGATCCAGTCACACGCAGAACAACATGAAACCTGCAAATGTTCTCCACACTTTTTGTGGCAGTATTTCTTATGCATTAAACTTCTAAATTATTAATACAAAAATTACTTATTTTGTAACATAAATAGTAGCACTGATGCACTGAAAGGACAAATAGTAGCACTGATACACTGAAATTATTTTTTTTTTTTTGGGCCAAAACCGAAAACAAAGAAACCTTTGGTCAAGAACCGAAACCAAAACACAGAAAGAAATTATTATTATTAAATTATTAAAAGAATAAATATGTTACAAAACTATGAAAATATTTATTTTGCAACAATGCACATTATAAAATAAAATTTGAAATAAAATATTTTACTTGGCCTCAATCATGAAGAGCCTAAAAGCAAGAAAGCTGAAATATTATACAATTAAATATCTTCTCTCATAAAACTAGTTAATTCAAGTACATTTTAATATTCTGAGTGAAGTGCATGAACAAAGTGCATTCAGAATAAGTGCTTTAAAATGGCTTAAAGACAAACAACATTCTCGGTAGGCCTTTAACAAAATAGTGTATTAATTATTTTCGACAGAGTCGGTGTGCTGGAAGGGTCTCACCTCTTCTGTGCTTGATCGGGATATTTTGATTTTATATGATAAATTAATGCTGACATTGAGAGTCTTTGTGGATGCACCCCCACTAGAAATTTTGGCATTGCGTGCTTTACAAACAGCTTTCTGCGTGTCTTTCTTAGATATATCGAAAAATAAACCCAGTAGTTTTGTTACTCTACTGTAAATTAAATTAAAAGAGGCTGTTGAGCTTAGTCGCTGGTGAACAGTAAATTACTGAACTGTAAAATTTATTGGTGATCACCCCTACATTTTACTGTATTTTTATTACTAAAAATTTTTATAACTAAAAATAGGCTTACCTTATATTTCCGTTAAGGGTAATGTATTAAACTGAGTTTCAAATGAAATTAAACTGTTTGGGGATGTCACGGTCGTGGGGGCAAGCCCGCCTTGACCGTGAGATACCTCAGAGTATGGACCAGACTTGAGAACAAGAATCCAATTCTGTGGTTTTATTCAAAGCAAAACAAAACAGGAAAACAAAACCTGGCTCAGTGGCCGTTACTAGAACATGAAGGTGAGAAACGAGATGCAGGTTGCAAACAAGGAATGCAGGTTACAGCCAGTCATTAACCCTAAACACAAACAGATGAAAACTCAACTCATGTGACTCTAAACACAAAACAGATGAAAC
>JBBPDE010000107.1:3609931-3621432 GCA_037974605.1 Nannopetersius ansorgii | reverse complement strand
CCGAGCACTGCACTACTCTCTGCAGAGCTCTGCAGTTGTAGGCAGTGTTGCTTCCATATCAGGCATCCAGTGATGCATCCAGTAAAAATGCTCTCCATGGCACAGTTGTAAAAGTCCTGAGGAGGAAGGGGCTCATGACAAACCAACTTATCCACCATGCTGATTATTCCCTCCAGTGGAAAATATAAGGGCACCCTCTAAACTATACAATCGATATAGTTTTAACAATCGATATGCCACCTTTGTTACATTTAAGCTGTAAGCCATAGCCTAACAAAATGTATCGGTAGAGCTGATTAGCATTCCTTCTGACCACCAGATCAGTCAAAATCAGGAAAAGCGGACAGGAGGGGAAGTTTATCGCAGTCATGGCAGATCGCGTAGTACTTGATGCAACAAAGAAACGCATACTTACTGTTTGTCATGCAGTGCTGTATTTGTGTAAAAAACTTGCTGCTAAAAGCTTGCCATTTCACACAACTGCTCAGTATACTTAACATGCACAGAGGCAGTGTTAGCAAATGTCAAGCTGCTGTTTTGGTTACACACCTTTATAAACCATCTTTATGGACTATATATACCTTATTCATTCATCCCTACTGTTCCATTATAAGTATGGCCATAGCTCCTGTCTAAGTGTCAAAAAGTTTTTGTCTATAATCTAAAAATTATTGTGTGGAATGCTGGCACACGAGCAAATAAGGTAAAGACACAGGTGGAGTTGCCTTTTTACAGTACATGCCTTGAAAATAAACTTCCCTGCTAAAGTTGTAGCCAGAAAAGTAAACGATATAGTTGTTTTGTTCCCAGAACTTACCATGACCACATTACAATATTAAAGATCATGCTTTGCAAACTCATGGCCATTATTTTATTACCTTATTCCCATGCCTTACTAGGTCATGACCCTGGCTTAACTATAACAGCTAACTATAACATTTTGTATTCACATCTTCTAAATTGTGGCCATAAACGCCTTAGTGAGCTGTTTTCAAGATGCACTGAGTGTCCTTTAGGCCACATTTTATGTGTTAGGAGTCCTCTAGGGTGTGCTGCCTATTACACTGAGTTGCTGCATATTTTTCATTATGTTTTTGGACTCTGCAGAATGTAACAGACTCCTGAATATAGTGCAATGTATAATAAATAGGACAGAATGTTCAACTTCTTTGAATGCTCATAAGTGACTGAACACATGAAGGGGTGTGCAAGCTAAGTGAAGATTCTGCTAGGGTAAGCAAAGCATATGCTGTCAGATATTCACAGGCTACTTACAGTACGCAGGCAAACTTATATTTTGTTAGTTTTAATCTCTGATATAGGTGTGGGTTAATAATGCACTATTCATTTCAATGTAGTGTGTTATATGTGTTATTTTCCCTCTGATACTATGGATGACAGGAGCTTTGGGAAAGGAGCAGCCTGTATTGTTCTCAACTCTGTAAAAGAAGGCCTTTTTTTGTAGGGGTGATGGGGTGGGGTATCCAGGCTTGCATAATTAGCTGCTGCCAGGGTTGTGAATGTCATGAAAACCAGCTCCTTTTGATCCGCGCTTCTACTGCAGTATCTCTGCACCACGGCCACGCTCTCTGCAGCCCTTGTTAGGGCTTAGAACCGCTAATCCTGCCCTGCAATCCTCCGCCATCCTGATCCTAGAGCCAGGATGAAAAATTTACACACTCTCACTTTTTTCTCTGAGCCTTCTGTTCTCCATCTCCCCTCTCTTTCTCTCCCTCTCCTCATCCCTCTTTTCACCCTCTTTGTCTTGCACATATGCAGCCTCACTCTCTCTCTCTCTCTCCCTCTCTCTCTCTCTCTCTCTCTCTCTTTTCCTTGTGATGATTATTTTAAAAGTGTGCTGAGATGGTTTGTGTGTTTCCCTCTCCTGCTTAGCCAGAACAAAGCATCTGGAGAGCAGGAAGAGTAGATCAGAGTGCCGCTTCAAAGTTCCCCTTCACCTGGGTAAGAACCTGCAGAGACGTTCCCGACACTAGTGTACTAGCATCATGCCACTGGCTGCTGTTATCATTAGGCTTACTGCTGTTACAACTTCACATATTGCCTGTCTGTCACTGCTGACATCAATGCACTACTCTGCTATGATAAACAGTGCTGCTATTGCGAGTCAGGCTACCCTACTATATTAGCTAACATCAATATGCTATAGTGCTACAGTTCATATAGGCCTAGCCACTGCTGTTCAACTAGTGCCCTTAAAGCTTCAGTAAAAGCCCAGACTGTCAGTACTCCTAGAAGAGATGCCAAGCACATGCCACATTTCTAAATATCTAATATTTTTTTTTATGCCCCAGCTCCAGTAGACTGAACTAAAGCGGTATTAAGCAAAATAAAATGAACGCACTGTAAAAAAACGGCTTACTTTTGTTGGCACAGGGACTGACACTCTAACAAATATCTGATTTTTAATGCTATGCTAACTGCCATTCTAAATTCTTACCGAATATATCTAGCCAGTTGCTTTAGTCATTTAACCATTTTATTCTGGTAGGTTACCAGCTGTTTCCCTTACCTGCTTGGTCTGAACAAAGTGTCTATAGAAAAGGAATACAATCCCAGAGCTCTGCTTTAAAGTTATTCTTTACCTGAGTAGAAAGAATCTGCAGAGATGCTCCCACCACTACTTTCATAGCATCACAAAGTAGCTGGACTCATTAGACATGCTGTTGGTTGGACTCCACATTCTGCCTGCCGTGACCACTGATAACACACTACGTATCTCAACAGGCTCCACACCTCATGGTACTGCAGTTAAAGGCAACAGGCATTATAATATTGTTGAGCAAATGAAGGTAAAAAGATGCTCTGTTTGTATAGAGGTGAGCATTAATACTTGATTGGTGTTAGTTATTATTAGATAGTAGATAGTGTAAAAGAGAATTGTAGCTACGGTTGAATGGTTACTGAAATATTTCCACATATGTGATCATTTATTTTTATTTTAATTACGAAGCCTACTGGGCTTGTTGGCTTAAGGAATTTCCTCAGATGTGGTATTCCAGTCGCAATTCTTTCAAACAAAACTCTTGACATCTTCCATCAACTACCAGGCTATGCTTAACACCTATTTCTATTATAAAATTTCTACCTATGGGACTAATAAAGGGCTATCTCTTATACAAGTAAACTCTAAACAAGTGAACTATCTATGTGTACCTGAAATCACTAGGTTACTGATACCCATTAATTAATTCTTAATTGTTAAATTGGTAAGAAATTGCCTGTTGCTTTTTGATGTAAGTGGTGACATGAAACATAATGACCACTTTCTAGCCTTTTACGTTTTACTGACTTGCGGATGTTTTCAGTAGTCATACATTTTGTCTGGGTCCACAAAAAGAGCTGTTGCATGATATCCTCATAAAATTATGAAAACAGCAACCGTGCACTTTATATTGCTGACATTAGCATTGTACCCAAGAGCAGATCTGCCATTAACCATCACTATTACCATGATCAGTGTTAGCATTTTAGCAAGTGCTGTGTAGCTCCCGCTCCTCCTCCAGGAAAGTGAGGTGCCTCAAAAGCTTTACATGGGGATGTTGCCACTGGTGCATTGTGATTTCCACAGCCCCATCATCTTCAGAAGTGTAGATTGTGAGGAGTGTTTATCGATAGTCTATCCGAGCAGGTGCTGGGTGTTAAAGCAAGGCTAAGTGCCTTTGCTGCTGTGGGAATGCAGAAGCAGCTCTGGTGGTGAAATAGGGCAGTCTTACCTTGCTGAAATGCATGCTCTTTGAAACTTTAACCTACGTGTGTTTTCTCCTACTTGAATTGTCTTTGATGTACCCTGTTCCATGGAACAGTGGCATGCACAGACTTCGGAGCATGTCGGAATGAGTTCATACGAGAATATTTTCAGTATAAATCAGAAAAAGCATTCTAGACAAAGAAAATATATTCTAGACAAAGTTATTCTGATATGACTATTTTTTATTGCAGGGTACAAGAACAGACCTAATCCTAATAAAGGTCCTGATAAATAGAGTGATGGCGTAATCTTATTCAAACTTATTCAACTGGTATTCATTCAACTATTCAACTATTGTTTGTTTTTCATTTGTTCCTCCAAAATCTGAGCATAAACTAATGGCTCTTAAAAATGAAATGAAAAATCAGATTTTAATAAACCTAGGCTTCCTATTAGATATCAGATTACATTGCTTGTATATTGAAGACTTCTTTATTGGTTCACAATGCAAAAAATATAAAATTACAGGTTTGCACAGTTAAGATAATGTGACTGACTGTCCTACAACATAAACTGTAAATATCAAGTAAAAAAAGTTACTGTTCAACCCAAATATACCTGCCCTTTAAAGACAGTTCTGAGTTTTACACAGTTACTGGCAGCAACACGTTAAGCTTTTAGAGCCCATTCAAAGGGTACAATTGACTTTAATAAAAAAAGAGGCAGAGGTTTTAGCATATGCAGCCTTTTTTAGCATAGCATATCCACTCACACCCCACACCATAAAAGCAGTGTATTTGCCATACAAGTAATGTAAAATGTAACTGATGACAAAAATGTGTGTGTGCATGTGTTTTGGTGGTGGTTGTGGTGGTTGGGGCAGGGATGTTAAGTAATTGATGCTTATAGCTATCAAATACCAGCACAAAGGTAGAATTCCAACCAAGGATGTGGTCTGGAGGGCGGTTGGGGTAAGGAATTTCTCACTTCCTGCTCACTCTTCGCTCAAAGAAGCAGGCTGAATCAAATTAAAAGTAGAAGAAAGCGTCTGTCACAGTCTGATGAGAAGGCTAAGTTTGTGTGTGTGTGTGTGCTTGTCTGTGTGTATGTGTGTGTGGTTACTGACACTGCTATCTCTGTCCTCTTGAAGAAGCCATTTCAAGCCACTACATCAATAGAAAACTTTTTGGTGCGGCACCAGCAGCGCCTGATAAATCATTTCTGTATGGAAGCGTTCGCCCACACTCCAGTGCCTGCCTGACCCTCACCCTCTTCTCCTCATATTATACACAGTGGAGATGCGAAGGCGAATTAGCTTTTGAATGCTGGCCCATACGTTTGTTGCGAGCGCAATCCACTAATGAGCCATGCAGAAAGACAAACGGCCACCCTTCTGAGAATTGTCTCCATTTTCCAGAGGGTTTGATAGTCAGCTAATGATATATGTATGTAAATATATCAGCATAAAGCAGCGGCCTTCCGCATATCAGAGCGAATGGGAAAGACAAAGTAGCACATGCACAGTCAGACAGACGGACGGAATGAGAAGAAAGTTCAGTTCAGTAGAACAGATTCATGCACACCATGCGCAGCCTGATAATAACATTTTGGGAACACAAGTGATTTTTGCTTTTGATTCATGTTCAAACTCGAGACAACTTGCTGACCAGTAGTGCATCCTGATGAATAATATATCCAGAAATTCACTGGAGATACCCAGGGT
Source organism: Nannopetersius ansorgii (assembly GCA_037974605.1). NCBI lineage: Eukaryota > Metazoa > Chordata > Actinopteri > Characiformes > Alestidae > Nannopetersius > Nannopetersius ansorgii. The sequence continues at coordinate 3,616,000 of JBBPDE010000107.1, read as the reverse complement.
GGGCTTTGCAGGGGTTAGCACAAATACAAATGCAATTTCTGATTTAATCAGCGCAGAGGCCAGCGCTTTCGAGTTTTGCTCATAAGCAAGTAATGATAAAAATAAAAACAAAGTCTCAAGATAAAAAAAAAAATCCATTTAAGTTCATTTACTATTCTGCTCCAGTTACTGTAGTTCTAAGTACACAAGAAGAAGAAGAAAAAGAGGAACAACAGAGAGGAAAGCGCCATTCTACTCCACTATAGTTCTAAATAAACAACACAAGAACAAGAAGAAACAGAAAAAGAAATGAAGAAGGACACGTTCCATACTAATCTCGTTACTGTCCTTCTACATAAACAGGAACCACAGTTGCTGTAGTAAAAAAGACACCAGTGAAAGAAGAAATGAAAAAAAAAAATAAGAGTAGAAAACGTAAAACAGAATTTGATCAAACAACAATAAAAGAAAGAGCAGCAAATACGAGAAAGTTTCACTACAATCGAGATATTGTTGGCTTAATTAAACAGTAAGAAGATGATCAGAAATGTTTACTCTAAGTTCCAGAAGTTCTAAATACATTGGAGGAGAAGAAAATTCCAATCTGCTCTCGTCACTGTAGCTTTGAATGCTAAATGCACCGGGGGAGCAACACTGCACATTACAGTTTGGCTCTCTTATTGTATTACAATATTTGTGTATAATAGAAAGTCGGTGCTGTCCCAATTAGAGCCAACTGTATGTAAACAGAGCTGATCTCACATATGCTCCGCGTTCTCAGGGAAAGCCCACTTCGGGTCATTACTCCGCTGGCCTGTGCCTCAGTGGGAAGCCTAGACTCTTCCTCTCCAGTTTCCTCTAATCATTGTCCTCCCTGTCAGAGGAACCCCTCCACGTCACTGGCTGCCCTTCCAGACACCCCATCCCGAACATTCAGCAGTAAACACAGCAATCATTCTCCCATTAAACGATCCCCCCCAGCCCCCCAGACAGCCAGTGCTGTAGATAGGGCAGATCCTAGCACCGACTAAATCAGAAGCCCCCCGAGGACAGTGGCCCTATCGGCCCGTTGGTAATGTTAGGAGCCCCTCGTTGCCTGGCCGCCTCAAAGGGAAAAACAATGTCTACTTTGTTCTGACAGGGAGTTCTCTGCAGGGAAAATGCTTAAAGGCTCCTTAATTAGAGAGAAAGAGTGAAAGGTAAGGCAATCCTCCGACGTGAATACAGGACAAACTCGGGGAGAAACAGTGAGCTGAGTGTTACCTTTAAATGTCTGTTTAATTCACTTTTAAACACAGCTATATATATATATATATAAAGAGGAAAATGGGGAAGATGAGAACCGCAGAAACAGGGGAGGGGTTTAGGAGAAACATTTCAGACAATATTAATCTCCAAATAAGAAGATCATTTATTTCTGATCAGACAACAGAGTTGTGAACAGCAAAATCTTCCTCTGGCCAGCCACTACTGCAGCCATCCTGGATTTCGAGGTGAAGTTTTGGTAAAGTTCCACTGACTTCTCCTGTAATTTGACTTCAGAGGATGTTCATGTTGAACTCCTCAGCTCAAACAGAAACCCACCTGTATCCTCTAATTCACACTCCACTGCACAAGTTATGTCTTTAAATACATGTAAGAAAAACATTAAGTAAATAGTGAAACCTGATTCAAAGATCCACTGAGATCCATCCAAAATCTTAAACTGTTGTGCAAGTTTTGCAGACATTCTAACATTTCCACTAGGCTGATGATTTTCAGTTTCATTGTCATATCTTAGCCAAGCTAGTATTGCTAACAGCTAGTCACAGTATAACCTCAGACGTAAGTCTCTACAAGCTGCCTGACCAATGAAAAACAAACCTTAAGTTGTTCTTTACAAACTTCAAGGTTTCATGGGCATTACAAAAAATCTGCTAAACATATATTAATTTAACTCACTAGTTAATAACTATTAGCCAGGCTTGTCTTGTTAACAGGAGGTCACAACAAAAAACTCAATCCGGATTCATGCCATACTGTGACATATTTTTTGACACAAGATAATAAGATATTTGGACTAGCTAAGGGTTTCACTCAAGGTTAGGTGGAAGGAGTGGTGAACTTGACAGTATTTGTTTATATTACACATAATACATGAACATTAGTCTTGCTAACAGCCAGCTCCAGTATAACCCTTACTACTCTACTCAGAAGGTATCTGTGGGTCCTTGTTGGCACCTTTATAGCAGTTCTATTTTCTCTCAACCTTTCTTGTACACATGCACACGTACACACACTTATACACTCACTTTGTTTGGACTTTAAGCAGAAGGCACAGGGTTGAAGCAGTACAAAACTCATACATAAACACACCCTTGAGCTATGGATAACAACTCCGGTGCATCCCCTCTCCCTCGCTTTATCTCTCTCTCACTCTCTCCCCGTTAGTCAGATTTCACAGAGAAAGTGAAAGAAAGTGCCGTTTAGCCCAAACCTTGGTGCAAGGTGTAAAATCCCCTTATGACAAACTTGCCCTGCGCCCTCTTCCCGTCTTCAGCACTGCTCAATTATTAATAGATATACAGAGAGAGAGCGTCGCTTCTGATGGACTGTCAGCAGGCATTTCGCAGGCACGGATCTGGCAGGCCCCGCGAACACACACTGGAGCTGACAGTGTAAAGACGCAGCAACGGTTTAAGGTCAAACACACTCTGTGCTCCTGAGAGAGGGGAAGAAATACAGGGAGAGGATGAGAAGAGAGAGCGAGAGAGTGTAGTGTGTGTGTGAAAGAGAAAGCTAACGCTGGAGTGTTTTAGTCATTCTCTGACAGTGCTGAATGTGTGTGTGTGTGGGTTGGTTTGACTTTGGGGAAGACTGTGCTGGAAGCTTCTGGAGTTTGTTGTGAATGCTGCTGGAAGCTGTTTCATTGGTGACATGTTTATGTGCTAAGTTGAAGCATCTGGATGACTAAAGAAGAAAGCTGAGGGAGGAGATAGAGAGACTTAAAAAAAATGGAACTTGACTCAAGTTTTGGAAAATTCAATGTAGGATAAACTGCACCCTCAGAGAATACCTAATCATTAATGTTCGCACTAATTTAGTTATACAGTCTTTTTGTGCTGAGACAAGAAAGCAGCTATTTCTAACTTTTAAAGAGTTTCTGATGACTCCAACCCAGGTCTTCTTTGAAAATAGCTCCAAACAAGGAGGGAAGAGTGAGACCATTTAGGAAGGAAAGATAATGGGCACTGCAATGCAAAACAGCGTTGGTAATACAGCTCTATGTCTGCCACCTTAACTTCACTGTGACCCAAACATAGCATACATTCTTGTCTTTACAAAATGTCTCCCTCTCCTATAGTCTCCACCCCTGCACAAACAGATATACATGCATGTGCGCGCACACACACACACAGAATTGCTTTTTTTTAATGAATGCGTGTAAATTAGTAATTGCAATAGATAGTGAGAAGTAGAAAAGCAAACAACTCATAAGACTGAAGCAAGAAATATTTCCCTGCGGATCTCTGCAGAAACAACCTGAACACAAGGAGCTGAAAGAATGCAGGATGGTGACCAGAATCACTTTTAAAAATCACATTTGTCTGATAGTAACCACAAACTAGAAGTCTGTATTCAATGTCATATAAGCAGAAATGCAATGCAAAAATGAATTGATAAGATGACCATACATGCAATTACAAATCATCCTTTATTTATTGAGCTCATCAAATCATTTCCGTCCATCCTTCAACCAACATCTGCTCTTCACCTAGTCAATGACTTTCCTCTTTGTTTCCTCTCAGTATCCTTTCTACATTGACCTTCCTCCTTGGCCTTGTACTCTTTTTCTTTCTTAAACCTGGAGACCAACCTGTGAGCCCTGGCCTGAAAGCATCTCATCATTGCAGCCATTCTTTTCTCTTGCCTCTCTCTTTCTCCTCTGTCATCTCACCTCACTGACCTGGGCCTAGGCTTCTCTGTGTTTCTGAAGCCATTGTTTAGTGTTCAGTCTTTGAAAGCCATTCTTTTTCACAGTTCTTCTTAGCTGATCAGTGATCAGTCTAGGACTGAGTTGACAGCAACTGAATTTTACACCTTTAAGCTTTACAATGAACATTTATGCATTTGACAGATGCTCATACTTAGGGTGACTTAAGATTGTTTAATCATGCTACAAATGTAGGAGAATGTAGCATTTGATGGACTCTTACTGGTGTAGTGTTGCATGCTTAACCGCACTGATCTCCCAGTTTCCCAGGGCCGTTCATCAAACATACTAGCCCTGAAACGTTAAAATACTGACATCTTTCTAAAAAAATTGTAAAGACAAACTATGTGTCGCCCCTTTTGTCGAGGAATGTGATTTTCGTTTGTTTTATCACCTTATTGCCTATTTATCACCTTATTGCCTATTTATCACCTTATTGCCTATTGCCTGTAGTACACCAGGCTTTATATCAATATAAAGCAGCTAATAAACGATTGTTTGTGATCTTTTTATTCTTTACTGGTATAAGTCTTCTGTCTATGCAATTATTCCAAATCTGCAGATTAACTTTGTGTCATTTTTATACAATTTTATTGGTTTCCATTGCCTATTTCACTGATTTCTTCTGAACTATTCGCACATTTTTTCTGCCAGGCTTTTTTCTGCAGGCCACGTGAACGTACTGACAGCACACGCATTAACATGCCTGAAAAAGGACCAATAAGGCATTAAGCAGTGTATCCAATCATCATTACACTGTAATTGCTGTGTTTTACATTCTGTGTAATTGAAATATGAATGGTCAAACATTGGGGTTTTTTAATTAATCAGAACATAAGGGCTATTCTCATTCTCACTTACCCTAAACTAAATGCTAACTGGCAGTCTTTCAGTGTAACTATTGTAAATACTCTATACTTGGCTCTCTGCTGTGTTTCACAGTCTAAACAGCTGTATTGTGGCTTTGTGTCCTGTCTCGTGGCCTTTGGCTAGCGGTTTAGCCCGTAGCCACGGGAGCACAAAGCCTTCCCTGTGAGCGCCTGCAGCTTCCGAGGATGACGCATCCGGGCATTCTTATGACCACATGCAAATCACACAGACCAGCTATGAGGTCATGTCTCCTCTCTTGCTCTTAAAAACACAGTAAGAGCCTTCGTCCGCTGACATCTGAATCTGTACATGTGATTCGCTCAACACAAACATAGAGGGAGGAAACAAGCATCTGCTCGCAAATAAGTGGCGGAGTGCTGACGCTCAGGCAGTCTAAACTACAGTGGCAGTGTTCACTCAAAATCAGTGGCATTCCCTCATCTCTTGACTTGTTAAGCTGGTTGACTGTTTGTCAGTCACAGTGACTGTATGTCTCCAACACTAATTGCCACCAGTGCTAAATTTAGTGCAAGTGATGAGGATTCCTGATCACACATGTCAAAAACTGAAAAACACTACCCAGTCTGCTCTGCTAGTGTAACCCCCTTCTCTCTCTCCCTCTCTCCCTCTCCCTCTCCTGTCACCTGGGGAATACATGAACTATTCCATATGTCACAGTTGTCAGTCAGAGGGAAATGTGGGAAGTCTCTCTGTCTCGACAGGGCCTGTTCCTCTTTGGCTGTGCTAATCTCCCTCTCCCTCTCTAGCAGTGTTTATTTGTGTGTCAGCATGGGTTCTACCCCAGCTCCAGCCTCTACCTCACTACCATTTTACCAGCACAGTTCAGAGTCCATCCAAGCGCTCATTTATCGGGAATGGATCAGGGCTTTACACAGATTTGTGGAACAAAGATAATACAATGCTTACATGCCATAACTCTAACATCTTAATGATCCCAAGGTTTACTCATAAACAGCATGGCAAACAGATATTACACATTTATAGATCAAGTCATGAGAAACTCACACTTACACTCTTACACTCTCTGGCCACTTTATATATCATAGACCACTGTGTCGTCCCTATTAATATGCCCCATAATGCTTTCGGAGACTTATGGACAGAATCATAGTATATAACACACAACAATATGTTAAATTGGGGGTGGAGGTAGCTCAGTGGGTAGGATACTTGCCTCTGGACCAAGAGGTCACAGGTTTGAATCCTACCTCCAGCACCACCACTGG
>JBBPDE010000107.1:3592547-3609831 GCA_037974605.1 Nannopetersius ansorgii | reverse complement strand
AGTTGCTCCAGGGAGAGACTGCCCCCTGTAGTTAGAGAATGGAAGTCGCTTTGGATAAAAGCATCTGATAAATGCCATAAATGTAAATGTAAATACTAATAACATGAACACATCTTTAATGCTGGGATGTTTGAATGCTTGCGTGCTGATGTTTGTAACTGAGCTGTAGACAGAAGCATGAACTGGTGTAAACAATTGCAGAGAGGATTCTGTGTAGCCCTTGCAAATTCATCTTCATATCATGGACTGTGTGACTTTCTCCATGGAACTCTTAAAAATAGTATGTGTGTGCCATAACAGAACAATGTACTGTGGTTGTGTTCATTTCTGCTTTAGTTCAGAACACAATGCCATTCCTGACCAATCAGCTTTGGGCTAATAGATGAGATTAAATACAGTGCTCCCCGCAATATCCTGAGCAGTTTTTTTTTTTTTTTTGCTTTTTTTTTTTTGCTTTTCTTGTCAAAACAGCTTTCCATTCATTTTCTGTTATTTTCAAATGTGTAACCAAATGTAATGAAGGGTGTAGAGCTAGTAGGTGTTGGGCACAGTTAATTCTAGTAAGCTGGGTTGCAGGTGCTGTCAACCCTCCGCTCCTCGCGTTCACTCAGGTTTGTTAATGGCAGACTGGGGGGATGCCAGTGTGCTCTCATATCATACCCTTCAGCTCTGCCCTTTCTAGCTAGGCTGCTAAAGTGAGGTATGCTGGAGTCTCAACTTGCACTCTTTACAGTTATAAATTATACCTTGTAAACTTAAGCAGAACTAACTCTGTTCTCTATTTCCTCCCGAGGGGAAATGCTGTATTTGTTTAGCCTGGCTGATCACCATTGGGGCCCCAGGTCACAGCCTCATCCTGGATCTGCAATCACTGGGCTCCCTTGCCCAAGTGTCCTTGACTTATTCAGCTTCTTTTGACTCTGCATGTCCTCCTCCCTTGGCCGAGGGCAACTCCTGTTCAAGAGCTAAAATGTAGTTAGCTGTTCCTGTTGTTGTTAACTACAGACTCCAACTAAAACTATCTCTACTGTTAGCCATAGACACCAAACATTTCAGCAGTGATTAAGTGTGTACACCAAGGTTTTTTATTGTTAGTTATCTCCATGGTGACTCTCTTTCTCCCCCGGTCGACCAGAGGAGGATGGCTCCCTAGGAGTTTTCTTCCTCCAGTTTAGGGAGTTTTTATTTGTCTCTGTCACCCTGTCGCTCACTAGGGGCTTGGACCTGGATTCCGTAAAGCTGCCTGTGACAACACTGGTTGTAAACCGCGCTATAAAAATTAAATTGAATTGAACTGATTGGATTATTTGGATTGTGGACCATTCTCAGTTCAGCATTGACCATATACTACATGGTATAGGCATGATGGTGTATGTGTGGCGCTAGTTTGATTCTGTATCAGGCCAGTTAGAATCACTTTTAAGTTGAGATTGCTCAACAACTCGAGCAGCTCTGTAGTCAGAATCTGACCAGGGATAAAGAGCATATAAAGGGATAGAGAATGAGGCAGCAGTCTCTAAATGTACACCAGAGCTACAAGGTGCAATGAATATATGCCTTAGTAGGGTTATTGTAAACAGTGTCATTTGTTGCAGTGCTACACATTGGTTGCTGGGACTGAAGTCTAGTATACCACACACCTAGACAGCTGTCAGCTGGTGTGTGTTGTTCAATATTGGAGTGTAGATTCTTCATCAAGTTCTCTTCTATTTACATTTCAGATATGGATCAACCAAAAGGACCATCATCTTCTGCAGATTTTGACCCATGTCTCATTTTACTGCCTGGCTCACCAAGCAAGTGCGCTCAACAGTTTGCGATGTCTTTGTGAGAGTGTTTGTGTCTGTGTTGTCCTCAGAAGGTTGTAGCAGGAGTAAAGGACGCTCTCATAGATGAGTAATGCCCAATCAGTCCATAAATCCTCCACACTGCTCCACAGCATCTCGCTGCAATCAGGGCTATGGAGGGTCACCCAGCACCTCCCTCCACTCCGCGCCATCACTCCACGGCCAAGCTGCTCATAAATCATCCCTTCTGATACATTTAAGTGACACAACATTAGACGTGGGCTTTCATGGTAATTAATACATTTTTCATAATCTGCTTGAATGGCTAAATAAAAGATTTGACAGAAGATTGATCTTGTTTGTGAGAAGATCCATAAAAGATACAAATCACACTAAAAGCTTCGTCTAAAGCAAACAACAGCGAGGCCAAGGTTGGAAGGCAAATATACAAACATGTAATGGGACACTACAGCATTGCTCCGTACTTTTATGTTCACCTTCTGGGAAATGACGTACTCATCTGAAATGAATGCTTTCAGGAGAGGCCTACTGTAGTTTTATTGTTTTTTTTTAATCTTTGATCTACTGTTATATGAGATTAATATATTATTTCACCAAGCCAACCATAAGCAAATTAAAGGACTGATGTCTGCATAGTTAGTGAGTCGGTAGGTCTGTCTCTTTCTAAAGAATTCTGCCACTTTTTCTCTGCAACACTACATCCCAGAAAACAGATTCACTACAGAGTTACATGCATGGTAGTGCATCTCCCCAAATCGTCATTATTACAGATCCTTATGGCTCAACAAGAGTAGGTCATATATTGGGATATTATGAGTTGAATCTCCAGTAATGCTACAACTCAGCTCTCTGTGTCTGAGTCTAAGAGAGCTTTGGTTTCTCTGTAGGGGTAAGATGGCCCTCCCTCTCCCCCATCCCTCACTCAGCACAATGCTAGCCAGCAAGTGTGCCTGTTGCCTGATGTAACAGAATTACAACTGTGACACATGAGCAACAGCAGTTCACACTGCAAACAAATTAATTAACATTAGCATTAGATTGTATAGTGCTCCTATTTTCACGACAGGCGCGTGTGCAGGTCTGCTTTATTTACAAACACACAAACAAAAGGCACAAGGGCCAACAAACAAACTAAAGCGGCCACTGGCCGACATCTATACCAAGCTTCAGTTTAAAACAGCCTATATTACAATGCCAACATGGTATGTTCAGACTTAGCCTGTGATAATTAGCTTATAATAATTAGAATAAAATAATGTATTATTATTATTTGAAGTCCAGTTTCATTCTCACATTTCAAACCTAGGAATTTTTATTTCCCATGAGTACAAGACCACTTCCACCGTGAAGAATCGCCTTCTGTGTGCATCCTCACTGTCTCCCTTTCACACCCTGTCGTATTCATTTATCTGGAGATGAGTGCGAAGGGCGGCAGTGGAAGGGAGGGGTGGAGGGTGGCGATGAAAAGACAGAGAGAGAGAGAGAGAAAAAGAGAAAACGAGAGAGAGAGAGAGAGAGAGAGAGAGAGAGAAAGAGAGAGAGAAGAAAACATCAAAACTTGCGTGTGTCAACAGCCACACGGAGAATCACCACCTCCTCCAGAAGAGCTCAGAGGACATCAAACGCTGCAATCACCAAACCAGATGAGAAAGAGCCCAGCTAATCACAAAACTTGTCATATTTTCTGGCCACCAAAGCTGCTGCTTCTCTCTCTCTCAATAAAAGGCTGGAAAATTGCATCACTTCCTTTTATTTATTTTCTCCCACTTTGTACCGTTGAAGGAAGAGCCGAGGAATAGAAGTGCGTTCACTTTTTGTCAGAGTCTGCCAGACACAAAAATGTAAATACTGTTGGACAGTGCTTATTTAAGCCTGTCTCACTAGGGAGGCACTTTCACTTAACTGCCATCACCAAGAAATTGCAACTCATGACGAAACTGCTTATGAAGCTCAGCAGCTTGGAAAAGAGGAGGGCTTAAAATAAGGCTTTTTGTTTTCACTTTTAAATCTGTTCAATCAATGACATGGGATAGGCAGACATGTAATTCTTAATATAATTAATAATATGTCAAACACTCTGAATAAATAAAATAAACAAACACCCAGGATACCCAATAATCAGCTGCCTCAGAACAGACCGAGCAAGAAAATCCAGGTGAAACGATTGACCTTGACATGAAAAAATCAAAATCAATCCAACTGAATATGATTATATTGGTGGAGTGTCTGAAATTGCAATATTCTTTCAATACAGCAATACTGAAAATATTTCTATTTTCTATAAATACCTAGATATTTATGGTAGCTATTGAATAATTTGTGTAGAGGTATAGGGGCTATGCTATTAATAGTGTAGTAAGAATTAATGGTAACAACTAAAAAAGAATTCATGTCTCCAATAAAGTAATTTAATTTTTTTTATTCTGCGATTGCTGAAAGTTGGTTCATTATTTGATTCCAACTATTTTTATTTGAATATGTGTTCATTTGTAATACTTACTTAGAGGCAAAGCACATGTAAGCATGCTTTCATGTTTACACCAGTGTTGCTGTCATTTTTCTTTTTCAGGGTACATGTGTGGGTGTGTGTGTGCATGGCCCTCATCTTTATGACGTGCTTCGCAACATGGTATGAAATGTTCAAGATCCACAGTGCAGGAAATAACAGCACAACACCTTCACTCGTATTAAAAAGAACAGCATTACCAGCATAAATGTATAAAATGAACTGCTAAGTGACTATTTTACAGAACAACAACTGAGTAAGAAAGTAAGAAATGAAATGCATATGAGCACTTTCTGCAGTATGTCAATCATTTAGTGTAGCCTTATTTAATTGGTCTTACTGGTATTATCCATATATTATGGCACTGATTGTTGTTGAATTTGTTTTCTCAGCTTCTCATGTTTTGACCCAAAAAGGGCAGTGCTTTAGAATGATCACCTTTTTTCTCCAAATGAACCACGTTTGAAACAGTAGAACCGTTCAAAGGCTATAATGTAAGGGTTCTTTTTAAAGAGGCCTTTACATAATATGGAGGCCTTCACAAAATGCTTCTCAACCATCCTTTGAAATTGGTTATATTAAAGAAACTAAAGTGGTCTTCCATGACACGGCTCAAAGACCCCTTTATATTAAATAATTTAAAATAAATAAACACCAAGACACTTATATAGTACAACAGGCTAATTCATGGTACTGTAGTGAATACATCTAATGACATCATCTGCTTAAATAACTCATGCTAGCATTGCTCCACCACAATTAGCTCAGCATCTTCTGAATACACTTCCTCCAGTGGAAAATACACATATTCAAACCAGCACACTCCTTGAGTGGGGATGGGGGGTGAGCAGTTCTTTAAATAGGAGACGAGTTCCCCTTTGAATATTTACTGAGCAGAGATAGAGCAAGAGAAAGAGAGAGAGAGAGCAAGACCTCTGCAATAACCTTGCTGTCGGCTACAAACCTCCCCACTCTGACACTGGCTCAACTAACGCACAGGGATGCCGCCCCGTTCAACTCTTCTGTGCATGTGTATGCGTGCAGATTTGTGTTTGAGCTACACTTAACCTCCAGTCTTGAACCTCGAAGGACATCTTTGGTCTCCTCTAGGTCTGGATATGTTAAATTGATGCGGCTTTGGTCCTTCAAGAAAATGCTTATTGGCATCTCTGTGAACCCTGTACAATGTACTACTGATTCTGGCAGAAGTTATCTGAAAATGTTATTTAAAGTCAACCTAAAATCAAAATCGACTTTTTTTCAATCCTTCTGGAATGCATGCTTGAAATTAATGTTAAAAATTGTTCAATGGCGAACAGTAGTAGAGTAGTAGTAGTCATCTTGAAGTCTTAATTATGTAAGTAACTTTGTCTTTATCTTTATAGATTTATTTTCTCATTCATTTTGTCAATTCGACAATTTTTCATTGTCTGACAATGGAACTAGGAGTGCAGTTTGCTAATCTGATAACTATTTACTAGCTTCATTAAACAAAGCAAACTTTGCCCACCACAGCTTGTTTGACTGACTATATTTAGTGAAAGAGTGAAGTTGCATTCATTATTTATACACATTTTGGCCAGAGGATCACTTCAAGACAATTGCTGTTTATTCATTCACGTGTGTTTTTGCATTGTGGGATGCTTGTATTGATTTGTTGTCATATTTTCTAACTACAGTTGGCCGATTTGCATGTATGCAGGCTTATGTTCACAGACTGCTATCGATACTATATGAAACGTGAATATTGAGGCTTGGCCTCACCGAAAGTACACAAGCATGTGTTTGATTAGCCTCTGTGGCCATTTGCACGATCACCCCATGAACCGCATGTGACATCATGGCCATGACACCAAGGCAGGGGAAAATCAACAGTGTAAACAGCACATGTTGCAGGCAGTGTGTCCAAAGGAAGACAAGTCCTGGTGGAGTTTTTTTCCCTCCTTTTGGATGGAGTGAAGCAAAGCAAACAGAAATAGTAGTGAGACTGGCTTCTGGCAGTGAAAACAGATGGTATTTGCTAATGGCCATTTGCATAGGCCTACTACACACTCACCCAAAGCTACATCCTCACAGATTCATAATGCATGTAGACGATAAACACCCCGTTTCTCTTTTCATATCAGCTTTTGGATAAAAGATCCTTTGCTCTCTTTAAAGATATCACACAGCAAACCACACAGGGTGCCTCAGCCTACACAAACAATTTAGGATTAGATTACTATGAACACGGCTTGATTTCAGGCTTCATATGAGGCTAGACTTGGCTTAGCCATTTTTTATTCTTACCGTAAAGGTCCCATGACATGAACATTTTATGAATATTAGTAGACTGCCTATGGTGCTGCAGTGGCTAGAAATTGCGAAAGGTGTAAAGAGTGCCTTGGTCATACTGCTCCGCCGTTGAGAGAACGACAACTCAGGTGGCCCGATCTGGAATTTTCTTCTTGTGTTGTCATAAGGGGAGATGTTGCCTCCCCCTTCTCATGCTTTGCCCATCCAGAGAATTTCGCCCCCTTCTCTCCTACAAAATTAGCTCCACCGACTGTCAAAGCGATCGTGTGAGAGACAACTTTTTCCTGTACAGACATCATGGCTTGCAAACGAGAGAAGCATGGCAGTTGCTCAGAATTTTTAGTTCCTTCATGCGAGCCTCTGAAGAACCGGTGGGTTAATTTTATTTTCTCTGGAAATGCGTCGACACAATTTCCTAAAGTTTTGTATGTCTGCTCCAAACATTTCACCGATGACTGTTTCCTCAACTTGGAACGGCTGAATATTACGTCTGGTTCCAATTCTCCTTCACTCAGCTACAAGCCTCGGACAAGTCAACTTTGTAGCTATATAGTTTTGTAGCTTTTTACCTGTAGAATGTAGATGTAATATTAGCTATGCAGCTAACAGCTAACAGCCATGTTAGCAGGCTACTGTAAAGGTAAATAGCATCAGGTATGTGTGAATGGTGTTTGGATACACATATTCATTCAAGTGTTGTACTTCTTTGTTATTTGGACCACCATGCTGCTGTTAGTGTTATGGCGCATGCAGTATCTCCCTTTCCCCTCAATGAGTGAGCACCTCTGCAAACCAGGGTCATCCGATGAGTTGGCCCCTCCCTTACCCTCCACCCTCCTCCTTGCCCTGCCTCTCTCCTCCTCATTATCATTTAAAGCTACAGACCCAGAAACAGCGTGGGCTGGCTCAAAGTGGCTGTAATTCTGCACCAAGGCTGAATTTCGGAAAGTGACTTCAGATACAGTATTAGGGGTCCGCTAAGACCTGTATAAATGCATGGGACCTTTAATAATTCTATATAACATATTAGTTGCTAAAGAATTATTGAATAGTAAGTAGTAATGCCCAACAGAGAGTGCTTCACCATAAGATGTCCACAGGATTGGGTAAAATTGTGTTTATTACAGCAATTTTACCAGAGTGGACACATTTTGCAGCTAGTTGTTAAAACAATTAATATACAAAACAGCTTAACAAGAAAAAAAAAACAGATTAACAAAATAGCTTATTTACACTGGCGCACATAATTCCTTCTTTTGCCTCCCCTATCAAAAAATTAAAACTAATACACTGACAACAACAAGATGCCCCAGGGTCAATAACCAAAATCACCTCCCTCAGATTTGAAAAACCTCCTGTAAAAGTTTTGTCACATCACAAGAACAATTCATTCACAGTGAGCCTTTTTGCAGCTCACTATCCATATGGAGGATGGCATGAGGAAAAATTGGGCTTCATAATATGGGCCCCATTAGTGTTAAATAAACATAAGAATGCAGTTAAAGGAATGAATTAGATCTGCCATACCTTCCATACTATTTTCAGGTAATGGCAAGTGGGATAGCGTAAAAAAACAGAAAAAAACCTGCCTCTGATTACTCTTTTCATTTATTTATTTTTGTCTTTATTGCATATTTTATTGAGTCATCACGATATAGACTTGCCTGCAAATCAGGCTCATTCATCTGGTGGATTGTGATGGATTGGTGCTTGTCATCTGGTGAACTTGTGTTTTTGCAGTTGAAGAGGAAGTCCTCAGCCCTGGCACAGGGTGCTCTTTCAGCCCAGTCATGCTAACACTGAGGTCATGGCTTCTTCATTGCAAGACATCCTCCTCTTACAGGCCTCTCAGAGGCACGTTCTGAATCAGACAGGGATTTTCCTCCCTCGCTCTTGCACAAAGGTGTAATGTGGCAATTTGTGTGTCTTTGTGGAAGAAATTAAAGGCCCTTTTTAGCGCTATGCTGAATGATTTTCGTTCAGCGCCACTGCACCACACCTCTCTGTGTTTTCTGGCATTTGGCTGGCCGGGTGCAGCATGGTTAACACGTTTGTTTATTTCCCCCTCTCTTTTTTTCTCACTTTCTGTCACTCACGTGTTCAAGCACAGATGCACGCAAAGATAAATGTGCACCTAGACATAGTCTGGTAGGATGCACATTCTGTGCTTCAACTGACACTGTAATTTGCACCAAACTGCAGTGAGATGTTTAGCCAGTATGGCAAATCCCTACATGGCCCAGCGCAAAGGGTTATCCATAAAGTCTAAGACAACTGACTGTCTATATTAGCAGGAGAGTCAATTTGTCATACGTGAACACACGATAGCAAACAGCATGAAATTGTTCGCTGTGTTTAACCCATTCATCAACCGAAGCAGTAGGCAGCCAGGAACCCGGTGCCCGAGAAGCAGTGTGTGGGGACTGTACCATGCTCAAGAGTAATTCAGTGATATAACTAGTTGTCCTAGGTTTCGAACCTTTTGATTAGAGGGGTAACTCTCTAACCACCATGCCACCAGCCGCTACTGTAAAAAGCTAATGTCAAATCACAGAAGATACTTTTGCTTAAAGTTAACAGTAGCTTATTTTCACTCTCCCTTTTGGATAGCGTTACTCCTCAAGCATTAGTCCTTCCTAATGAAATAACACCTTCGCTTACACCTCCCTCACACACACAAATCAGGGCCTGTGGTTATTTTAGAATATGCGTATACTTTTTTCCCCTTTTTTTGAGGCCAGGTGTGAAATGTATGTTCATTAAAAGTGACAAAGACCTGATTTCCAGAAGAAGTGCTTGGAGGCAGCGAGGAGAGCTAATGACAGAGACAGTGGCAGGCAGGGATGGAGGAGGGGTGCAGCAGGTCATTCTGCAGCGCACTGCTTTGTTTTGACACCACCGTGAAGAGACGGATCGCGCGTGCTCACCTTTAACGTTCAGTTTATGGCCGTCACTGCACAAATTCACTCGTCCTGGATCTGCTAATATACCCCAGTTGGTGATTTACTGCTGGCAAGATAGCACTTCACATCTGCTAGCATTTATCCATATAGATTTACTGTTATTACTTCCTCACAAAGGCCTGGCGAAACGAATAGTTACAGATTGCTATAACATAAATCCACAACAAACAAGCTACTGTAGGTCAGTTAGAATAAGAATATGACATCATTCTCTGCAGTTGGCAGTGATTCAGTTTTGTCTTCCTAATGGACTTCGGTCTTTTGGTTCAGGCATATGTTTATTCAATGAGAACTGCTGTGTAGTTTTGATCATATACAGTACTGTGCAAAGGTTGAAAATCACAGTTTTTTGTGATTTCTATTCAAAATGGACCTTAAGGCAAGGCCTTGGTCCCACCAACCATTTTTCAGATTGTAACAAGTCTTCTCTTAAACAGTAATAAAAATGATATCACAAATATATATATTCCAGCATTTTAATAAACTCTCTTTTACTGTAGGACTAGTAAATAAGTGCAATCATGTTGTGACACAGATCACTGCTCATTTACTGTCAAATGTAGCCAGATGTGTTTTTCCTTAATACAAATGACAATATCTATTGGCAATTACCTTAAATGCATTTATATTAACAGTATATTTTACTTTTTATGTTTAAGTCTCCCTTCTAATATTAACCCCTAACCCTTTTAATATTAGCCCTGTGTCATCTCAATTAAAGCCTTTCCTAAAGCTCTCACTGATGTTATGTTCTATTTTAAAGAGACTCATACACAGACAATCAACTACCCAGAGATACTTCAGCTGCCACCACATATAAATAAGTATAAGAAACTGCTGTTCAGGAATGGGACTCCTAACATTCAGGTCTAAAACCTGGTAGACAACCAAATCTGCCCTACTAGGTAAGTAGTATTAAGAAATATTACTTGGATGATGAGAAGATCCAGTGATCTCCTAAAAGTGAATATTGAAGGTAATTGTAAAATTTAAAGCAAGTATCATGAACATAACAAAAGCTGTATAGTTCACTCTGCGCAATTCACTGTTATTTTCTGCTTTTTCCAAATGCACTTAATTACCATGTTGACTATAAATTAAACACATGGAAAAGGGAGGTAACTGACTTTGGTAGAGTATTGTGGTGCAATAAGTACATTTTGGACATTTATATTGTAAGGGCTCATTTCATATAATGGTACAAGTTTCTCACTTTCTCCATGTGTTTGCTGAATCTGCTGTGCATGTAATATTTATCAATCTGAGCTGGTTCTTCCAGTTCTAACCCCAGAGTCAAGGCCTGACCACATCCGAAATATCATACAGTTTTGCTTTCGCTGACAAGGCTGCAGATCATTTAAAGTATGCAGCCTTAACAGTGGAATCCATAGTGGTTTTGGCTTATCAAGTAAAACCACAGTGGTAAAGGGACATCAATTACAAATCGTTCACTCAAGCTAAACTTCCCTGCATCAGAGTTGGCACGGTTATGCCTTACCATCTGGTCAGTGGGTCTGGGCCATTTGTACCAATGTACACAAACATGTTCTAACACGCTAAAGTCAGGCCGGCCAAGAACTTGAGAAAAGAAGCTTCAGGAGCAGCAACTGTTAATGAGTCATTTCACATAAAAAAATATGAATAGAATCCAACTTTGTCCTCTATGAAGCCAATTATTACTTTTATTTTTTGAAAGCAAGTACACCATAGTCCATGCACTGGAGTGTACACCAAGCTTTGGATCTTTGGGGGAATATTCCACTGTTTTTACATTATTCTGTTCTGCCAGAATATAGAATGGATGTGCTGCAGACTGTTCCCCTGTATCATCTTTTATGACGTGTGAAAAGTACAAATGAAAGACCATGCTGCTACCTTTCATGGCATCCGACTCAGAGAGAGCCTGTTAAATTTGAAAAAGAACCATTTGAAGAAATAACATTCTTCTGGGACTCTTCCATTCCTTACTCTATATCCATATAACAGTTTTGTATGTCTTCAACAGTGGCAATGCAGGAGACAAGCAGCCAAGACACTTTTCATGACTTTTCATTTTGCCTTGACACAAAAAATATTGCTTGATTGATTTCACCCATAAGACGGATCATGTTTAAATGGCTGCAAATATAAAATGCACCAGAGTTTGTGGAAGGTTTAAATCTTAAGAGGTCTTTACCCAAAATGAGGCCATCAGCAGCAGCAGCAAATGGGTAAGGCAAAATATGAACATGTCGCATTTTTTTTAGATTTGTGCTGACATAGCTGATATTACTTTTGAATAATTAGTTCTTCATTATGACTGGTAAGCTAGCTAACTAAAGCAGCCGGTAGCAAACCCGTGTTAAAAAAACAAATGATAGCTAACACAAACTTGTATCTTGTGCCCTTGCTGTGTCCCTGTGTCTTGTCTGGGTCTGTTATTTTTTATGTCTGCCATGTGTTTCTGGTCCATGTGACATTGTCATTGTTTTGGTTCAAGCTATGCCCTAACCCCACCCTATCGTTATATCCTCCCTGGCTCAAGTTTTTCCACTATCTGTGTCATTATATATCCTCTTGTGTTGGTGTCTACTTTCTATAAACATCCAGTTTCAAAGCCTCCAACCCATTTTCTTGTAAAACTGTGTCAGTAATATTATCAGTAACTTTGTCTCTGCAAGTACCTTTGGATGTGTTTCAACTAAAATGCAGAGAATTTTCAATTCTAGAATTTTCAAAACTAAGAATATTAGGTTAAAATTTAGAGTTTAGAATATCACAGGTAATAGGTTGACAGTCTTCTTCATAATGTTTTCAGAATGTGAGTCAAAACAGAATTCTATGGGTGGCACAATAGCACTTTTTCATGCCTGATAGTAGTTAGTGATACTGCAGTTTTGAGCATCTGTAGATATCAATACCAATCCAATACTGTCTATTTCTCTCTCTTAAAGACTAATTACTGGATGCACTTTGAAATGTCTACATACTTTATAGTAAGATATATAAGTTGTAGTGCATAATTTCTGTATACATGGCTAAATCGCCACTGACCCTTTGTCAGACATATTGTACACAATTCAGGTACGTAGTACCCTGTATATTAATTCCTACAAAGTGCACTATGCTGCTCACCTGTGCACCCCATCTCTCTTTAAAACAAGTTGCTTGAAGTGTAATTGGGCATTTTCCGATAATGACCCGAACACCAAAGAAAGCTATCTAAATATTTAGGATAATTTATGATGTACTTTGGCAAGTTTGAATTGCTGTGTTGTAAAAAGCAAGTTCTAACTTGATGTTTATATCAGGGGACTGTGATGGCGATTCCAAAACCCTCAGCTTGCGCCTCTTGAGGTAGTCCATGGTGGATTTCGAGGTATGTTTAGGATACTTGTCCTGTTGTAGAAGCCATCCTCTTTTCAGCTTTAGCTTTTTTACAGATGGTGTAATGTTTGCTTCCAGAATTTGCTGGTATTTATTGGAATTCATTCTTCCCTCCACCCATACAATGTTTCCTGTGCCACTGGCTGCAACACAAACCCAAAGCATGATAGATCGAGCCCCACGCTTAATATTTGGCAAGGTGTTCTTTTCATGAAATGCTGCTCCTTTTGTTCTCCAAACATACCTTTGCTGACTGTGGCCTAATTCTATTTGAACTTCATCAGTCCAAATCAGGCTTCTGTAGATGTTCTGTTACTTCTGACATTGGATTTTATGATAGGGACGCAGGCACGGGTTTCTTCTGCCTCAATCTTCCATGAAGGTCTTGTGGAACAGTGCACCACCACTCCTGAGTCTGCTAAATGTTCCTGCAGATTTTTTGCAGTCAAATGGGGGCATTGATTTGTCTTTCTGACCAGCATACGAGCAGTTCTCTCCAAGAGTTTTATTGGTCTTCCAGATCTCATCTTGACCTCCACAGTTACCCTGAACTGCCATCTCTTAATTACATTTCTCACTGTGGAAACTGCAAGCTGACAACGCTTTGCTATCTTCTTGTAGCCTTCTACTGCATTGTGGGCATTTCATTTTCAGAGTCTTATACAGCTGCTTAGAGCAGTGGTTCCCAACCATTTTTCCTTGAAGCCCCCCTTGCCTGTGTCCAAGACAAGCAAGGCCCCTCAACCCTAACTCTTACCTGTATAGACGCACAAAAAGAATGAAGTGATTCATTATAATTTTTTTTTGCAAAAAATAAACAGCGGTTGTAGGTTTTTGTTCTTATACTCTTATACACAAACACACACACACACACACCCTTTTACGTTTCTCATACATTGGGATTTAGTGAATTTCATGTCTACAAATAATTTTGCTAACCTCAGTGTAGACAAAATTGTGTGCACCCCCTGCGATCTCTAGTGCCCCCCCTAAGGGGGGCCCGGGCCCCAGGTTGGGAACCACTGGCTTAGAAGAACCTGTGATTGTTGAGTGTCCACAAGTGTGTGCACAAGATTTGAAAGTCAGAGTATTTGTAAAGCTTTGGAATTGGCACCAGCTGACATTTACTAATGACATTTACTAATGGCAGCTGGTGCCATGCATCAGATTTTACAAGCTGATTAAGGTCTGAAACCTTGTAAAAAGAATCTAAGACTTTGGAACTCTTAAGGTGCCCAGACTTTTGCACATTGCCCTAATAATATATATTTTTTATTTTTGTTCAGTTTATGGCATAAAAAGTAACTATGCATCAATGTTTGCTGAAAATATTGTGTATTTGTTCCCATTTCCTAGAGCGACTGTGTTAACACCTGTTCAATGACAAAATCACCAAAATCTGTTATTCATCAAGGGGTGGCCACACACAAATATCTATATTTATATTTTTGTTTTTTGCTGCTCTTACATTTGTACTGTCCACTTTCTGCTGTAACAACATAAATCCCCCCACTTTATCTTATCTTATCTCTCTCATCATAGATTTAGTGATCTCAGTGCCTGTTGTGATAAAGAAAGCAACTATATTTTACATTTTTCTTGTGGTTTATTTTTTTATGTACAGTTTACCAACCTCTCTTTGTCCCTTAGTATAAATACTGAAAAGATGGATACATGTAAATGCATTAGGTTTCTGTGGTGTCACAAAAACAGTTACTTCAAAATGGGCTGTTTTTGCAGTTAAATGTCTACACATGGACCATAAGGCATAAGAGGACTTTAACAGTGTATATATACAGCATCAAAATCTTTCTTTCAAATTTCAGTCAAGATATGGCTCTATAAGAAACTCGATCCAAGACTTTGATTATTACATTATCTAACTTACACATTGCTCACAGTCTGCTAGTCTACATCATCTCACCCGCAAGACCCTTTTGTGTGGCCACTGCTGTCGGAGCATCATTAAAATTGCAAACACATCACGGCGTGCTGTCTGTCACTATGTGCTGTCTGTCAGTATTAATGACCAAAGTCCAATTCTTAAATACCTGTCCTCTTTTAATTATCCCTGTTCATATCTTTTAAAGATCAGATTCCCGCCTCTAAACACAGGGCCAGCTTTCCGGGCAGTCTCATCTGTCAGCGCAAATATCATCACTGTATTTCTTCACCGCTGACCGTGACAGGCCCCACTTTAAGCCTTTATCTGCCTCTCCATCCTTTCTTCCACCACAAAGATCCCTTCTTTTTTTTCCATTGCCCCGCTGCTGTATCCGCTTTCTACACGTGGCAAATGATTGCCTGGGTAAAGGTATTTTCTGTTTCAATCTCCCATTTTCCCAAGGGGGAACAAAAGGGACAAGCTCACTGCAGCTGGTTTCACTGAGAAAATGGCTCAGAATTGCCTCATTCCTCGGCAGATTAGTGATTGCATACAATCCTGGCCTAAGTGCTATTGTGCGCCACAATTTGGCCATTATACTTTGTCTTTTCCCATTTAGAGCATCCCCCCCAACCAATTAAATTAATACAGCCTTCCAATACCTGCTCCCAATTAAATGTGGGCGGTATTACCTGCCTTGATGCTGCTGACCATGAATTCTTACTACTTACCCGTATTCATTAAGCCTATTCATACTGAAGGGCCTGATGACAAGGATTCAAGGCTCAACCACTTCTACAGCCCCCCCACAACCTCCTTCACCTCTACACCCCTTCAACCCAACCCTTTGCTGTCCTTCACTCCTAAAACTCCAAGTCTTGGCTGGGTGGGGAAAAAGACACAGGGAGTATCCTCCACTGACACTCGTTTTTTTGTTCCCTCTTTTTCCTCTCCTGGATATTTTTTTCTCCCCGCCTGCTTCTGGCTTTGTTTCACAGGTAGCCAGTAGCCCCCCCCTACTTTTCCCAGCTTATTGTGTTTTTTTCTTTCCTTTCTTCCTTCACCCGTGCAGTTCACTTGGCAGCGCCCGAAAAGCCTGCGCCTCACAAAATGGAGGCCTCTTCAGGCCACTGAGTCGATTGACAAACTCAGGGTGTTAAAAGTCGACAAAAGGCAGGCGGGGAGCGCCGTCAGGCATGCTTGGGGAAGCTGTCAGTCACATGGCCCTGCGAGCACAACCTCAACATGCTAGTCAGCTTCAGAATGAGATGCTGTTTAACCCTTCTCTTAAACACAGGAGTTGGTTTAATTTGCTTCCGTCTGACACATTTTAACCCCTTGAACCTTGGACTCATTATTAATTTTAACAGTTCAGTTACTAATAGAACTAAGGTGTAGGTTATGTAGTTATGAGAGTGAGCAGGTGCTAGAGGGCCCAAGTGCAACACTTTAATTAGAGTTTTAGAGAGAAAAGAATACATTAAAACTGCCAGCAGAAAAAGTAAAGAAAACTTAGCTAATGCTTGTTGTAACCCAGCAAAGGGGAATACTACAAATACAGTTTTCTTTACTTTTCTTTACAGTTTGGAAACATAAGACCATCCTATGTACATAAATAGCATTTGTATATGTCCCATATCAGGTCATGTGTACCATATCAGGAACCATATCAGGTCATACAGGACAATGTGTGAATATGTGTGTGTGTATATATATACATATATATATATATATATATATATGAGAGAAAGAGAGAACATTTCCTGGCTGTCTTTATTAATTAATACACTCAAATGACCTGTTGAGCCATAAAGCGCATAACAACACCAGGCACAAAAAGAAGCTCTGCCTCAATCTTGTGAAATAAAACATTCATCAGGACAGTATGCCTTTCATCCGAAACGATCAGGAACTCCCGAAGCAGTTGTTGTTTGTGTTTGTTTTTTTTCTCTCCTTCTACCCATAAATCAAAGCCAGTTGACCATGACTTACATCCATGTCTGAATTAGAGGGAAATAGGGTTCATGTGAATTGACTGGAGGACGTTAAGACATTTTTACTACATGAAAAAGGATGCCCATACTGAAAAAAAGAACCTTCAGCCTGCGAGCCCTCAAACAACCCCCCCCCACCTCCTCCTCAACCCACTCCACAGCCTCTGAACAGAGATACAATAGTCCTGCTTTTTCAGGAGAGAGGAAGGAACGAGGGGGAAAGATAAAGAAAAAGGAGAAGAAGAACGAGGGGAAAAAAACAGAAAATAGAGTAAATGCAGACCACATGTCTTCATTAGGAGAAATGTAGAATTTGAGCTGGTGAGCTTTCCCGAGCTAGGCACCGGGCGAAAAGGGCCATGGGTGAGACGGAGCGAGCTTTGTTTACAGTGTTCTCTCTCTCTCTCTCTCTCTCTCTCTCTCTCTCTCTCTCTCTCTCTCTCTCTCTCTCTCTCTCTCTCTCACAC
>JBBPDE010000107.1:3513312-3524867 GCA_037974605.1 Nannopetersius ansorgii | reverse complement strand
CTCTCCTGCTCTCTTTCTAGATAACTAGTTCCATCTTGAGAGACCCCCCCCCCCCCCTCCCCTCCCCTCCCCTCCCCTCATGTGTAGCTGTACGGACTTGAAGAAAGATTGGGCTGGTATTGTTTGAACAGCATTTTATTAAGCTCACTCTCTTTAATATTTACATTGGTGCATTTGAGGGGCTGAAGCCACATGAAGCAATTACACACATGACCAAGTCGATAGCCACAGAAATAGCAGAAGCCTTTATCATCCTTGCCTGAAAAAAAGGGGAAAAAAAGAATATTGCAAATTCTTCGGCCCAGCCACGGATGTAGTTTGCATTTCAATTAAACAGGAGCAAAATGGCAGTATGTTCTTCAAAGTCAGTGTCAATCGGCAGAGCAGGGGAAAGCACAGGGGCTAGGGTACTTTGTGCGGTACGCGACTGCAAAAGAGTATTAGTCAAGCAGGATGATTCAAATGCTGGAAATATACACTGACACCCACCCGTTTCCTTACATCTTTAATCCAGTGGAGGTGTATGTACCATGTACAATGCACCTCAAGCCTACAGATAATGTTTTATTATTCACCTAAGGGCTCTCTCCTGAAATCCCTTATTGCCAGTCAATAACAGCTGGCTGACTCAGCTCTCTTTTATGAAGGAGAAAACCCCTTACTATGTTATTATATAAAGAGTATTTAATATTGTAATATGGTAATATTGTATAGTCTAAGGTGAAAGAATGCAACAGGTTGACATACCTAAGCTAAAGACAGCCGTACATGAGCCTATGAGAAGAAAGTGTAAGAGAGAGTTCTGAAACCTACTCAGGATCTCACTAAAGGGTAAGACAGCAGTATGGCAGGATCTTGCTAAGGCTAGAATAGTGTGTGTGTGGGATGAAGGAGGGACAGTTTCAACAATCACACCCTTCTATCCCCAATACTAATGCAATTACAAAGTTAATTACATTGTGAGTATGAGACGGCAGGAGAAGTCAGCATCTCCTGGGCGCTGACAGAGGAAAGAGTTTGGAATGGAATTGGCCAGCATAAAGGAAGTCTGGGTGACAGTGGCTGGGGCAAAGTTGGACATAGAACATGTTTTGTGTTCCATGTTTGGTTTGATGGTGAATGTGTGACAGTGTGATGGCTCTGTGTGAGGAGGGAGGTTACACCATGTTGAGATATGACCCAGTGATTGAACAGTGCAGGTCATGTGACTTTTTATTGGATAATCTTTGCAATTAAAAAAAAATTGTCACACACACATTGCTCCCCAGATGCTGGCTGTCTGCTGCTTCTCTTGGTGTATGGGTTAAATGCAGAGGAAGAATTTAGTGCTGTTCACACTGTGGCCGCCATTAACTGATATATGTTGGGACGTTTATGGTGTGTTTGACGGCTCGTCAATAAGGATTCACAGTCGCCCTGTGGTTAAGTAATACGTGACTTTTTTTCATTGGTTCTGGTCCTGGTACACGTGGTATTTCAGTTCCAGTGATTCATGTCTCTGTTGTCAGTCAACCCTCACATTTCCCCTGGTGTGTATCTGTCCTTGGGTTTGTGTTTTGAGAAAGAGTATTGGCCGTCATGCCTTGTTTGATTTGCGTCTGTTAAATAAAAGCCTTTTGGAGAAAATGGAAATCTGCGTCTGCGCATCCTTCTTAGATGGGTTTGCACAGTTTGTGACACATTCTGTCATATGTGAATACACCACAGCATACAGTGGGAACAGCACAAAATTTGTCCTCTGAATTTAATTCGTTCAAGTGAATCAGCAGCCAGGAACACAGTCCTCTGGGAGCAGTGTGTGGAGATGGTGCCTTGCTCATGGGTACCTCAGAGGTACTTAGCTGTCTTGGGAATCAAACCTACGACTTCCTGATCACAGGGTGAATGCCCTAACCACTAGGCTACCAGATCCATTCCTCCTGGATATGGCCTCCGACACTATTTGATGCCTCCATGGCACTGAAAAGGCAGCTTTGGGGACATTTGATCTGGGTAGCCACTAGTCTGGTGCAGGACAAAGCAAGGAGGTTTCCCAGTATGGAGAAGTTTCAGGCTCTTAAGAGGGTAAAAGACAGAGCATGAGAGAGAGAGAGAGCGTGATGAAGAGGGTGGGTGGATGGGTGAAGGAGGTGGGGGAGCTGCACCAGATGTGTCTCTCTCTTCAGAGCCTCCCCTTGGCTGGCGACAGCCATGCGTGTCGTGTAGCCCGAGGAGCTAACAGTAAATATTACAATATCACAAGATGCTCCCTGCAAACACCATTTCGTGCTCTCCGAGTCAATTCCCTTTTCTCCCCTCCACCACCCCCTCGGGTGCTGTGTCTTGATGGAACTAACTCTGCTAGAAAAGAAAACATATACAGCAAGCACATATTTCAAAAAAAGGGCGGAATACGCTGAGCACTCTCTTCATAGCTTCGTAGCACATTACGGTCAGCTTAAGTCATGATGGACGTGGGCACCGTAAATCAACACGCCCCCACCAGGAGAGAGAGATGGTCCTTTAAAAGCTTTCCGCAGAATAAATGGCAGTCGCGGGGATTCATGGGATTGCATTCAGGCTTCCTGTGGTGCTGGGGTCTCTTCTTTTTTTTTCATTTGGTAGAGAGCAGTGATGTCGTCCCACCCTGGGTGCCCAGCAGATGGGCTTATGTGTGGAGAAATGAGCCGGGAGCAAGCTCTCTCTCAATCTCTCTCTCTCTCTCCCTTCCTCTCTCTCTCTCTGTCTCTCTCTCCCTCCTCCCTCCATGTCCTGGGGCTGCAGAATCTCATCTAGGCACTGTGACAGTGAGAGCTCTGCGGGAGGCAGTTTGGTGGAGTGGGGGCCCAGACGCAGGGGCCCATCTCAGGCTTGCGCTACCGGAAAATCTGCCTCTTCACGCTCTACCGACCACACTTGCTGTCCTCTGATGAGAAAGAAGCACCATGGCTGAGTTTGCCAAGAGAAAAACACACACACCTTGAGGGGGCCCATCTGACATTTCTCCATTTCAGTACCCTTCCACTCCTGAAGTCCCACTCAAAGTCCATGTACCCCTAGGTTACCCTAGAACAGCATTTCCCAAGCCTATCCCGGGCTACACATGGACTGTGTGTCCTAGAGCAATGGTTTCCAAATCTAGTCCTGGTCTACCCCAGGAATGTGTGCACTAGAGCAGCGGCTTCTAACCTTAGTCCTGTTTTATTCCTGAAACATCTAGGACTGTTGTTATAAACTCCAGCCCCCTAAACCCTTGCCATGGATGATTTCAAGCAATCAAACTCAATTTGTGAAACAGTTCAGGCCATTCCCCACAACAGAAGTTGAGCTTCCATTTCACCTCAGACTAGGATAGTTAATTAATTCATTTGAAGAATCAGGTGTGATTGAGCAGGGAAACTCCAAAATAGGGAAGTTTTCCTTAATTTTGGCATATCACAAAGGCAGGGACATCAAATATACATGATTAGTCATGGGGAGTGAAGGTTAGCCCATCTGATCTCAAGAGCTGTTAAGGAAAAATTGTTCAAAAAGTTTATACTAGCTTAGATAGGAATGAGCCAGAACAACCAATGCATTGCAGCTTTCTGTGTATGGGGTTGCGTAGCCACATAACTATTAGAGGCCTCATGCTGACCTCTGTCTACCACTGAAACTGTCAACTAAGGGTATGAGGACATGTGAACATCAGAACTGGACCATGGTACAATAGGAGAATTTGGCCCGATTTGATTTATCACATTTTCTTTTGTATCATGTGGATGGCCTGATATATGTGGGTGTAGCTTACCTGGGGAAAAAATGGTACCAGTATGCAATATGGGAAGAAGGTAAGCAGTCAGATTCAGTTTGATGGGCACCCCTTCAGGACAACACTATTCCCTAATGATAGTTCCATCTTTCAGAAGCATATAGAACCCTGCCACACTGCAAACACTGACATATCTGAACAATTTTACTGGCAAGTTGGGGTATCTATTCAATATAAGACAGATGGTTTTGGCGCTGTGACCAATCAGTGTTGGTTAGTGGCTACTAGTATTTTGTGGTTAAATTTCCTTACATTATTAGAGTTTTAAATTGTACATTTAAGTTTCAGAACTTTTCTTTCTGTGTATAAATGTTCAAACTTGTATTTCTAGTTTTAAAATTGTTTCCGTATTTTTCTTTTTTTTTTTGCCCACAGGTCTTCACATCTGTAGTAGCATGGAAAGCAACTATACCACATTTCTGGCCAAATAATGAACAAAGAGATTGACATTCATCATAAGTGCTTACAGGAAGCACTCCACTTGCATGGACCACACCTGGACAATACAGAACATCACTTGGGTTGAGCAATATTCAGCAACTGGAAGCCATTTTCTTAAATGCTGAAACCTGGATTTCCCCCAACATGCCTAGGCGTTCAGTTTCCACATGAAATCAGCCAGCAGACTCTCCCAACAACGCACTTCACGCTCGTGTGCTGGGCCCACTGAAGAGCCCTCGAAATATAAGTGCGTTTCGCCAAGGTAAGAAGAGGTAATCCGCCTCTCACGCATAAACATATGCACACAGGCGCAGATAGAGATCCACACACACATGCACACCCCTCATTCTGATGCCATTCCATTTACTCAACTCTTGCTATTCCATTTTTGTTCTTTTATGCAGTGAAAAGAGAAGAGTGCAAATACATGATTTTCTTTTCTCAAAGTCAAACCTGTCCTCAGTTCCTCACTGGGTCACCCCCTCATTCAACAAAAAAACAAAACTGGTGGGGGACATATATTTTAATTGATGATTCATGATGGTTTAATGCGATCAGTGTCTGAAGCAATCACCCAGATAAGTGGTCTGGAAAGCGAGGGTCTTTGGAGACGAGGCAGCGAGGTGCCAGGGGTCAACCTGTTAAAGTTTCATTCCGGCAAAATAGGACGAGCGTCAGCAGTCTCTGTCCACCACCAGCAGGCAGCCACACTACCTTATCAAATTCCCAGGCCGTCTGCTTTAAATTACAAATCACTTTTTTTTCCCTCTCTGCCAGAGAGAGCTGGCTTTATTGCAACACACCCAGCATATGCTTCCACTTAAAGGTGCTATTATTTGCAAATGTGTTGATCCAGTGATTGTTTGATTTGGCATCTGAGATGACAATTATGAGTGTGTGTTATGTGTGTGAGTGTGTGTGTGTGTGTGTGTGTGTGTGTGTGTGTGTGTGTGTGTGTGTGTGTGTATGCGCATCAGCATGCAAAACCTCTTTCTAACGGCATGAAAGTAAGTGCTTTGGCATAGCGATTTTTAATGGACACCTTTAAAAATTGATTCTTTAAGGGTTTCTCAGTAAAGGAAATGGCTATATATAGTGCCATAACAACTCAAAGGACCATTTAAATGCTTAAATGGGTTCTATATAGCATCAGTAACGGAACCTTTTTTCTGATACTTCATAGAACACTTTTTTGCCAGGAGAGACCATAGGTATGTCATTGTGTACAGTTAAGTGAACACACAAAAAACAACCTACAGGAAACATGCTTAAATATGGCATATTTTGTAACAATATGTGAAATATTTTCTTTTTTTATTTGGTGAAACTAACACTTTAATAATAAAATATATAAATCAAATTTTATGTGAAAACTATTACCACTCTAAGCCTATCTCTATGGCAAGCACTTCCTGTTTGCCAAAGTATTTAAGTATATAACTTCCCAGAAGCTTACTGAGTAGCATTCCTTTTTATCATCTCCGATTTTCTGGACTCTAGTCTGTATTTTACTACACCTGGATCTACACAATATCATACCACAATAACTGTTATGGGAAACCACTCGTGTAAAAGTTTCAAATTAGAAAATAGTCTGAATCATATAAAGCTAGGATAGGATGGATAAAATGTCTACATTTAAGAGAGAAGGCAACGTGTTTAAATTTGATTAAAAGCTTTAATGTGTGCAGGTTTTTTCATAAGGTACATTTGTGTGAAAACCATTATGCCCATATTTGTGGACTACTTAATTTTATA
This sequence comes from Nannopetersius ansorgii, assembly GCA_037974605.1. Taxonomy (NCBI): domain Eukaryota; kingdom Metazoa; phylum Chordata; class Actinopteri; order Characiformes; family Alestidae; genus Nannopetersius; species Nannopetersius ansorgii. Next base: position 3,518,878 of record JBBPDE010000107.1, on the reverse strand, counting down.
CCTTATATCTTATATCACACACACACACACACACACACACACACACACACATCTCTCCTTCCCTGAAAATGCCCAGTATGATGCTATCAGTGTCGAAATGGTTTGGTAGTGCTAAGGTGTGAAAAAGTAGCCAAAGCAGAACAATTGTGGTGCGATTAAGCGCCGGTTACAGTTCATTCCTGTCTCTCAGCCTCTAGGAATTCAAATAGAAAATTCAATAGACTAACCTTAAGAATTTAATTGATGCTGCCAACAGGATTACAAAGCCGGGGCTCGATGGGGCCGGGGACAGCTGATTAGCAGCAGGGTAATTGTTAATTGATTGATGTATCTCCTTACCTCTCTCCATGGGCCTTTTATAAAATGTTTTGTTTGCCGCGCAGCCGCTGGCTATGGCAGGACAGGACATTACCATACATCTTCCCCTCTGCCCGCTCTTCTTGGAGGACAAAAGGGAGCGGATAGAGTAAGGGAGGTGAGGTCAGCCTCTGGATCCGACTGGCTCCTCTGCTCACAAAAGAAATTGACATACGAGTCCAACAATGTGAAGGCTGCCTCTCTCCTCTCCACAGCTCTTTCTCCTACGTTAGCATGAAAGATTTGCCCTTTTCAGACCACTCGACAGCTAATGAGCTAAAGAACTCTTAATTTGTAACTGTAGGCCCGTCCATCAAAACGCATGAATAGCAAAGGTTTGGCCAACAATCAAATCTGCTCGATTTTATCCTTGTCCCAAATGAAGGCAATCAGCCACTGCAGCTACTCAATCCACAGTTTTAGCTCAAATTAATTTATAAGCTAATAAACCATTTAATCTCAAAATAAATTGCTAAATCCTACATTTTGTTGAGCCAATTTATGATATAAGACATCATTTTATTGCAGCAAAGGTAAATATAGTCATATTTAAAAGTTTGGTCACCCATGGTCGTTTTTATTTTTTAACGATTTTTTACTTTTAATTTTCCCAAAATCTGTTCACAAAAATTTACAGAAAAATTCCATATTTGGCATTTTTCCAGCATATGTATCTGGTCCAGGGGGGATTTAACTTTTGCATAGGACTGTTTTACACATAATTAATCGGTGAGACATATTCGGCTATCATTTGCTAGATATATCAGACTCATAGCTGCAGTGAAAAACCATCAAACTTCTTGGCCTTGTCTGATCCACTAAATTTGGACCTCGGATTTTGCAGAAAGCAGAAAACAGGTTCAATTTGAAAGCAATAAAAGAAAATGACGCGATCCTGTCAGACTCGAACTTTGTGCCAAGAATCATTTAGTACAGTCGCTCTCAGTCTTGTAGCACGGTAGGTGGCTGAGCTCTTCCTGCTCCATGACTGTCAGCTGCCAACCCCCCTCGCCAACCCACCCCTCCTTCTGGATCCTCACTGGGATGGTCATCAAGGGATTACATGCTAACTTGGCAGGCACGAGAGAATCCCATGATTAAGGCTGTTCGTACGGGCTTACACGGACTGAAGCTTCAGTGTCGGAGCTCCTGTGGCTCGCCTTTACATCCTCACAGCATTGAACACTGACCTCAGATCAGCACCGGAGCTCCTGCTGCTGCACTTTATTATCCTCAAGCGGAAAAATGCTGACCTCAGATCAGCACGGTACTTCACCTCATTATTGAGTCTTGCAGAAGCTGAGCAGTCATTTTAAAAGCATTTTAGATTTGGGTTAATATTTAAATCAGTTTACTTTTAAGATTTTTAAAATCTCTTCACAATCAAGTGAGTAAGAGTGGTTTGTTTATTACGAAATTCATAATATTTCACAGCAGTTTTTAATGCCACAGGTCATCATTAATGGTTGCTTTTGTTTTAATAGTACGCTTTGGCATACAGTCACAGACAGATTTTTTTTAGAACAGAACTTTAAAAAATATTTTTTCTGGATGTTTTCAAACAAGGGGACCCGTTCACCTCACCGGGGTTTCCCAGTAGTTTTGTCCAGTGACCTTCCGAGTTGCATATCTCAGTGAAGAAAGATCTCATACACTTCAAACTCCACAGTTCGGTAGATCTCCAGTAGATCAGGTTTTGTTCTTCGAAAACCGTAAAAAAATCCACCAAGAGTCCCCATGATTTCACATTTTTATTCCATTTTAATTTTTTAAAAAAACATATTATTATTTAACATATTATCTTGGCAAAGCCCTTTTGGTCCTTTGTAGATAATAACCCATTACATGAATTAATTCATTTCCACATTTAACACATCAGATTCAGTTAATCAAGCTATTAAACCAATATAGATCAGAAAAACACCTTTACTTTTATCACATACCCACATTTCTTTCTTTTTTTATGTGGGGTTGCAGTGCAGTTTATTGATTGGTGAATGTAGTTGCAATGTATGGTAAATCCTTGACAGTCTTTCACTGATACAAAATCCCTTATCACAATCACATTTGATTTAGTTCACGGAGCCTTCAGGACCATCTGAATGGGGGAATCAGGTCAATATGATTACAGCTGCAATAAACCTCTCCTGGACAATCACCTGGAGCACACTTGGTAGAAAGCCACTGCTGCAGACATTTATACAAAGTCTTTTGTTTTAGGCCAGTAAATATATCTTTATCTCTTGAAAAGAAATTGAATTGTCAAATTTTGGGCATTTTGAGCAATACAAGTGAAAGCTCCTGTGGTTCAAATGTGATACATCTTTATTTCTAAAGACCTTCTGTGCTGCATGCAAAATTTCATGGTAGAGCTTCAGGACTAGGAGGATGTGATGCATAATTCTGGTCAGGTCAAAAGAGCTTGAGAAACATAAGCATGAGTTCTGTTCGATCTACAAGGACATGAATTTAAAGCTCAGGGTTTCATTGATCTTTGCTGTGATTCGCATGCTATGTCAGGCTAAAACGATATACTGTATATATATTCCTACAGAACATCCAATTCTCCAACACAGTTCCTTATCATCTATGTCAGGGGTCACCAACATTTTTGAAACTGACAGCTGCTTCATGGGTACTAAGCCATACGAAAGGCTACCACACTAAAAAAGAGTTTACCTAAACGTATCTAAACTATATGTATGATATACATGTTTTAAATACTAGAGGAGAATAGCAACAGGATAAAATTGAGTGTTAGACGCTGGTCACTGGTGAGTTGTGCTATTTTTAGAACCGTTCTGCGGGCTAATCATTTGGTCCTTGGGGGCACCCTAGTGCTCGCAGGCATCATGTTGGTGAACCCTGATTTATGTAGCAACTAATGGTAACTTTTTTTGAGACACTAAAATGTAATGTTTGTATTAATGTGATGAGTTTGGCCTTGTCCACACGGACGTTTGAAATGAACGCACTCTGAACGCCATAGGCGTTTTTGTGGCGTTGGGTAGCGACGCTTGATTGACGTCAGCAAGGCATTCAACTGGCGTTAGTCTGACGCCGTTTAACGCCAGCCTGATGCCGATCTGTAGTTTGGTGTATTTACCTGCGGGGGCAGTAATTACTCTGTCCAGAGTGTTTACATGTGTGTCCTCTTGGCTTATAGTTGTGCACTGAAAACATGGATCCTTACTCTTTCTTAAAACTCACCGTTTACATCCCTGTTTTAAAAATCCTCCCGATACGGCGCCTTAGGCAGGAGAGGAACAAAACGTGGTTTTTAGCAGTTGCCGTACAGAATCACCGGACATATTCGGTCCTCCAGAACGTCAACCGAATGCCATGTAATCGCCATAGCGATTTAACGTGATTTCATTATTTATTGTTCACTTCATTGTAAAGTGTTCTCTAATTGCAGCTTGCTTTACTGAGAAATCTCATACATTATGACAGCTATGTGTTCATGAGAGATTTTAAAGAACGACAAAAAAAGTTTTCTGCAGGCCTTCACACATATATGTATTCACCAAATATTCACTATAGTATGACTGGGAAAAAATACGATTTAGTAAAAAGTACACTAAAAGAACTTTAAAAAACACTTTAAAAGAACACTTTAAAAAAAAATTTAAAAACAATTCAATAAATAAAAAAACAAAACAATGAAAAAATAGTGCACTCTTACATTTTAAAAGTAACTGGAATCAAACAACAAAAAAGAAAATGAATGGCAAAAAAGAAGAAAAAAAAAGAAAATAAAAATTTGAACTATAATAACCCTGATGTAAATCAGAAAATCTGGACGCATTCAAGAACTAGATTCAAGATGCTTTTCGAGTCTGCATTTCTGAATAGATGTCCACCACTGGGGTTTCTTCGGTGCCAAAGCGAGTGCCGCATCTTGAACTGCCATTGAACCCCGAGCAATTCATCTGGGTTTCAGCAGCGCAACCCTGCACAGCAGGCAGAGCTGAATCTGACCCTGGGAGATGCTAATACTACTTCTTTGCTGGCTGCGCCTCTGGGGGGAATCTATGGATGCTTATTAATGTATTATTTACAACCCTTTCCCACTGGAGCTATTGTGTTCTGGCTTGATTAAAAGAGATATTGCCAGGGAAGCAGTTTTCCAAATAATGGAGTAAGAAACTCCAACTTTGTTGGAAAAGATTTTTTTAAATTGTGCTTGGCTCCCCTGTGGAGCCAGTAGGCTTTTAAAAATAGGGATTTTTTTCCCCAGAAGAAAGTAAGATGTACCGACTCATTGACCACAGTGATAAAGTCAAAAGATCATCATAAGGTAGTACTTGGTGCTCGGTGCCATCCCATTAGCCCGAGAAAAGCGTATGTCACTGTAAGGACCCCTGAACAGCATGGTGCCATCACAGAGATTTAGGAAACAGCTTAAAATCTAACTGATGTGAATCAACCAACTTTTCCTGGCCTGTCCACCCAGTGAAGTGCAGAGATGAAAATATTTATGAAATATGGTAGACGTGAGGGGGAGTTTCTTAAGTGCTGCGTTCAGGGTGCTGTCAAGTTCTTCTCTTAATCAATAGGGTATGAATTTAATCAATAGGGTATGAGTGTCAAAGAGATTTTGTTTGAATGAACACTTTGGGGGTGAACACTCCCCAATTTCCATGAAAGCAATAATTGTAAGCAACAACCTAGCCAGCTACCATGATACATGTACATTATACATAGCATAACTTTATACATTATACATAACATGACCTTGATGCTCAGTGCAATGTCTGCCAAGAAGCCATGACCAACTAAAAGGAAAAGAATATGTATTAATATTGTTTGTAAAATAATCACACATTCATTTGATATGCTCTTTGAAAGCAGATACAGGCAGCTAGCACTTATTTCTTATTTCTCACTGCAATGCTCCATCAAGGCAAAATGATCCATTCCCATGGAAACATACTGAACCGAGCAGAATCTGACCGACAGAAATCAGAAAAACTTTACAAACATAAAAAAGGAATGTTGCATGTTTGTGGTAGGACAGCCACCAAATATTAGTGAGCGTTAGAGAGCAGCACAGCAGGGTCAGTTAACCCATAAAAGTCCTTAGCTTAGCTCGTAGCTGGATTAGCTACTGGAGCATTAGTCTCAGCCTTAGACGTCATGCCCACGGAACGTTGGCTAAACATCTGATGCATATGGTACACTTAACTGGAAACACTTCAGGAATGTC
>JBBPDE010000107.1:3472248-3486314 GCA_037974605.1 Nannopetersius ansorgii | reverse complement strand
GGTTTACATCGGCAGCTTAAATATGCATGAGGTGATTTGCATTTACTATATATGGTGGAACGAGGGCGTGTAGAGGGTGGGATATGCGGCAAATCCACGTGCGCACAATCCCAAGTAGAGTGCGATTTATAAAGCGTGTATTGCGTGTTTTTCTTTGCGTATGTCATTTTCATCTTTTGAGCACACGTACACTTTTAGTATGAGTTCTATGCAAATTTTTATAAATGAGACCCCAGGTGTTTCACTCTCTTTTCCATAGTGGTGGGGAACTTCCTTCTAAAGTAGGAGCAAATCACGCAAAGTGCATTCCTGAACTACAAATGCTGAATGTCCTGAGTTGTTGGAAATGAAAGCATTATTATTCTATGCTGTATGTTGCCTGCCTAATGATATGAACAAGGCCGTACACAATTCTATTTAGGAATTTCCCTCACAGATTGCTCTGCTTGCCAATGAAGTGAGAGCACTAATAAAGCGCCGGCAGCTCCGTCATCCTCCTGTCACAGTGCCTGGGCCTCCGAATGAAAGACTTTAATCTCTTTGGCGCGCATCTCTTCATCACGCCCGCCTTCCTCTTTCCCATCTGCCCCTCCTTCGCTCCACCATCCTCTCTCTCTTTCTCTTTTTTTTTCTCTCTTCCATGTCACCTTCCATGTTTTCTCAACCATCCAACCCATTGAGGAAAAAAGAAAGGTTCTCATTGGCGGTTCTGCTGAAGGGGATAGAGAGCCGGTGCAGTCTCCGCCTGACGGCCACCCGTGACAGCACCTCTCTCACTGCCATTCCTCCAAGTTCTCTGCAGCTTAGGGCTCTTTTTTTGTCAGGTAAAGATTAGTAAAGAGCACTTGGCAACAAAGCATTCAATCACTTCCAAGTAGCACAGTATCAAATGTGCCCTCCACCCTTTACTCACTTTTTGGGAGAGTTAGAGGCTTTCTTCTCATCTCTCCCTTTTTTTCCTTCTAAACCGCCCTCTCTTTTCCCCAGCCGGTCCGAGTGGCCTTTGAAAAGAGCCTCCTCTGTTCATGCGTCTCTTGTCAATTTGGGAGAGGCAGGAAACGAGGCCGCTTTGTAGGATTAATTAATAACAGAAGTTGGTCAGTGCACGCGATGGGGCTGTAATTGCTACTCTGTAGTCGAGGAGGAAAAGAAAAAGTTTTGGTTGCATTTTTTTTTTTTTTTTGCTTTTTTTTGAGGAGGGGGCTTCTGAGAAGAGGAAGGGGGCTTTGAACTGAAGGGCCAGGGTGCTCCTGGATTAAAGCAAGATGCGAGCGGGAGGGCCTTTGAAGTCTGTCAAGAGGTCTAGAAGAAGAAATAAAGTTGGGTGGTATAAATTCTGGCTGGCAACATCAAAAGCCCTTATCGCCCACTCTCACCTGTTGACACCCAAGGGTGAAGACTCTAGATACAGCGGCAAGGCTGCATTATAGGCTGCACCAAGACTGCTTATGCACACCTCTCGTCCCTCCCATTCTCCCGCTCTTTAATCCACCCCTCTCCCTCTCAAGCCCTTTTTAGATTCAAATATAAAGTGATTTACTGCTATGCTAGTTCAACCAATGATATTCCCAGGTTAAAGATGTATTTTAGAAATGTTGTTCAAAAGTGCTAATGTTGCTAACAATGACTAAAAGTGAACACTTTAATCCCACATAACACAGCAATGTTTATAATAATGAATATGTAATTTTAAAAAATCAAAAATATAAAATACTTAATTTAAGTTTGGGGCCATTATACACCATATTTGAATTGAATACCACTTGAATTATTAAGGATTTTAATAATTCAGTTGATGGAAGTTAATTTCCAGACATCAATGAAATTATGTCACTTAAATTTAAATCTATAAAAGTAACTGCAACTCAAAATGACCTCAACGACTACTAAAATATTTTGTGTGCGGCAGCCTGTTATGGTATCTCTGCTCATTTCTGGGCTTCTTTCTTATTTTCTGCTTTTTGTTCTGGTAACTTTTAACTTTTAAAGGTTTATCTTATCTTATCTTAATTCAAAACAGCATGTCTCTTTATTTTAAAAGTCAAAAGTTACAAAGTAGTAGAGCTACAGAACTGTAGGAATACAGTAAACTAAATACTAAATACAAAATTACATCTATGCATGTTAACAAAACAAAAAAATCAAACAAATATTAAATTATAATGTTAATGTTAAATTCAAAAACAATATAGAACAACCCTAACCCTAACTAAATAAAACACATACAATAAAAGGGATCATAATAAATAATACTATATACTAAATAATAATATTGAATATCATAAAATACAAATACAATGAATGCCATATAAACAATGTTAAAATATTTAAAAAGACAAAAAAATAAAAAGAAAATTAACAAGATCCAATAAGAAACAGATAAAATAAACTAAAACAGCTGCAGACTGATGTGGAGGTGCACCTAGAAAAAAACAAATCACCTGAACACCATTAAGTGACATTCTTTCAAAATAAGAGACCCACATTGACTGAACTTTTGATGGCCATTTCACCTCATTAAGCTTTATTTACTAATATTGTGATTTTATCTATTTCACTGAAATTGGTCTAGTTAATCTTACTGGCCATTGTAATTACCAGCTCGAATTATATTCATTAGAGAATGTGCAAATTTGCTTTTAAACTCAAAAATAAAAATGAAACAAAATATAAAATACAACTTAAAACATTCAAATGATGGTAAACTCAAGGAAAGGACAACACAGAGATGGTAGGTAAAACAAAAGGGAAGACACACCCCACCATGCAGAATGGAATCTGGAACAAATGGGAAAGATTGTTAAAGATCACTGCAATCATTAAAAACATCATCACAGGACAACAGAATGAATTTATTTGTCTATGTATCTCATGATACCAGGTAGAAATCACAATTCTCCACTTCACTGACTTGAGTTTGAGGTTTTATTGAATGTGTTAATTGACAACAAACAATCAAACCTTAAAACAGATCATTTACCTTAAAGGATTCTAAAGGTTTTGGGCCTTAGCAGAAGCTGATCTGAGGCTGGCCAATACTAATTATTTTCTTACTATATAATTATTTAATTATTTAAATTGGTAGCACAGGATAGGCTTTTAAACATGAACACAAACCACCATCAGGGTCAAAAAACAAATACCTATAAAATGTCTCCAAACTTAATATTTATCATAGAGATAATTTGTTAGAACACAAATGTAACCTGGGATTTGAAAATCGCTGATTAATAATGTGAGAAATAAGGTCTAATTAACAATTCTAAAGGTATAAACAACTTAAATTACATTAAATCAGAGATTAGCAGGGCAATGTAATTAACACAGTTGGTACGTTTACTTTAGCATAACTGTATTAGGTTTCCTTCACTCATTCCAGCTAAATTCATTCCAGTTTTGAACTTTACATTGTATGGAAATGAAAACATGCTATGTGTTTGTTAATGTCTTGCTGTAATAGTTGGTATGTTTGATGAAGCTTTAAACTTACACTGAGTGGGACCAGTTACACACCTCCACTGCACATTGGTTCAAATGTAAATATTGCTAACCATGTAGTTTTCTTAATTGTGCTGCATTACATTACATGGGTAACATTCCAACAGAGCACAGAGAGATAAAATCAGTTGGTATATTATAATCTGCAAACACAAAGCACATTTGTCATGTTGAACCCCAGGCTTTACTTTGTCTATAAGGTGATGAATAGCCGTTATGTCCTTAATTATCATATTCTAAAGTCTTTGAAATGAATATACTCTAAAGGCCATGGATTTGCAACAATAACTGCAAATGAATAATGTATCTCTGATGTGTAGAATGGTTAAATAATGTGTAATATAAAGATGAGGTATTAATTATAAGCTGTGGTTGTTTTAACAATACCATTTCTTATGATTGAACAGTCTTAAAATTATTATTAAATGTAGCTCTGTCCCACCCATAATCATCATTGTGACGTGCCAGCAGTACAATGAGTTGAGGATCACAGTGTTAAGTGGGGTTAGTATGTGCAGACACTTGGAATTAGCAGCTAACGCAATGTATCACTGCGTTAGGGAGCTGCTGGTCAATATTACACTAAATCCTGATTGTTGTCTTTGTGGTGTGCATTTGCCAATCAATTACCGGTGCAGTGAGGTGACTTTCAGGACACATTTGCAGGCAAGTTAATTATTAGTCTTTGTTCATTGTTCACTTTTGCGAGGCTTTTAGGAAGTTTTTAAACAGGGAATAATCAACCAGATTGGTTGTCTGTGCTGTTTATGCATTTGAAATAAAAACATATAGATATGCTCACTTAGTCATTTTAGGCGGCTTTTAGCCTAGAGCACATGAAGTAAAAAGGCTTTGGGCAGAAAACATAGCTGGTATGACAACAGGAAATAATGTAATGCAATACACAAACCAACATAAGCAGATGTCTAATAAACTGAAAGGCAAAATGACATTCAGACACTATATCAAAATATAAACATGCACAGATCAGTCATAACATTTAAACAACATGACTAATATTGTGTGGGTCTCCCTCATGCCACTGAAACAGCTCTGAAGCGTCAAAGCATGGCCTTCACAAGACCTCTGAAGATGTACTGTCATATTTGGCACCAATACATTAGCAGCAGATTCTTACAAGTTGTAAAACAGGGCCTACATGAACCTGCACATCCCACAGTTGTTGGATTTGGAAAACCTGAATGTTTTTGCCATGTTCCTCAAACCATTCGTGGACAAATTTTGCAGTGTGGCAGGGCACACTATCCTGCTGAAAGAAGCCACTGAAATTAGGGAAAACCTTTGCCATGAAAGGGTGTACTTTGTCTGCAGCAAAGTAGGTGGTACAAGTCAAGGTAACATCCACATAAATGCCAGCCCCCAGGATTTCTCAGCAGAGCATTACACTGCCTCTGTCAGCTTGCTTTCTTCAGCTTGCTTTCTTCAGCTTGCTTTCTTCCTATGCATACTGGGTCCATCACTTCCCAAGGTAAGCGATGCACATCCACCTGGTTTTCAGCATGAAATAAAGGAAAATGGGATTCATCACACCAAGTTATCTTGTTCCATTGCTCCCTGGTCCAGCTCTGATTCTCCATTGTAGCCGTTTTCATGTATCCCCCTATGCATAATGATGCACTTTGTGTTCCAACACATATCTCTCTTTCATCTAAAAATTAAATCAATACTAAAATGGTAAGTGGAAAATTCATGGCAGCACACTAATCCGACTAATGATAAGGAAGGTACGAGAGAAGCCAGCAGTCATAACAGTAACATAAAAAACATTTACAGAAAACATGTCTGTTATTTGCAAACAAGCATTTAGACAAATCAGATGTTTTAAATTATAAGTACAACAGGGGCAGCTTCATAATAAATTGTAGCCACTTTAGCAGGAGAAATGTAACAAAAAATAATGTACAAATCAAAATACTTCCTACTGTAGATGTGTCAAAGCTGTAATTGCCAACAACAACTTTGCAACAAGTTCAAAAGAAGCTTATTAAACCAACGCAAAAATGTGAATTATTTTCCCTCACTGTATTGTATGTTGATTTTAAATAGATGTTTTTGTTTAAACTTTTTGACTTCACATAACTTTTATGATATTATACTGCTTGAGCCTAGCAGGCTTCAACTGTGCGCAAGTACGTTCCCTCTGGGTTTATGCAAATCTCTGAGCATTCGCAACTAGCAATTCTGCTGAGTGTCCATTTTAAAGAACAATGTAGTTGCAGTAGCTCTCAATATCTATCTGGTTCTGCTTTAACTACCGCATATGTTGACAGAAAGAAAATATGCATGTGGAAGCAGCTGGTTCTTATTTTGATTTTTCATTGTTTGACTTTGGTGTGACCCCCCCACCTCCCCATCCCTGTTTGTATCCAAATCTCAGCAAAAAACAAATATACTTATTCCTTTGCAGAGACAGCACTGAACATGCAGCGTATGGATTGCCTTTATCCCAAGTATCTGAAAAACAGCCCAAACACAATATGATAACATGATGTTCCGTAATATTGCTTCCAGGCACAAAATCCCTGAAGTCCTATAGAGCAGATAGTTGTCATGTCTACAGACATGCTTCCTGTGAATGACAACTGCTCCGCACTGATATTTATAAATATGACAGGGTTAGTATCTCAAATACCACAGATTATCTATAGCTCTCTAGCTTCTTGGGATTTGAGTTGATCTCTTATCACTCTCCTGGTCCACTTCTCCAGTCTTCACCATGGAGGATCTTAATGCTGATATAGGAAACAATATAAACAACATTCTTTCCTAATGGACTGAGGTGCATGGTTCACCTGGCACACCATACAGCATCACTGTTTGTTCATAGCGATGTGAAGCTCTTTGCATGTCAGTCTCACAAAGTCCAGATAATATTCAGCTACTTGAATGTCAGTGTACATCGATCAGTTGTCTATCAGTAATTTTCCCAATGATTACTTACTTGACTTCAAGGAAGACTTACTTGCAGGAGAAATTGAGCATACATGGAAACACGGAAGTAAAGTGCATTCAGCACTAGCACTAGCTGTTGAGTCTGGCTTCACATCTGCAGCAAAGGGCAGGGAAGCCTTTCAGTTTCTTGGAAGCTGGTCACCTCATGAGACAAGGCAGGCAAATAAACTTTGCCAAAAGCAGCAAGCGAGAAATCAAATGAGCACCCCAGATACAAACCTGGCACCAAATTAGTGCCGCAAACATACGCAGGCTAATCAATTGTAAGTGAGTTAAATTTAAAAGAACCACAGACACGCACACACATATCAAAGATACAGGCACAGGCCCAGCCTCATGCATATCTATCCGAGCGAGGTGTTCACTCATGGAGATCAGGCAGCCTCCTTATATAGCACATCTTCGAATGGCAGAAACCTTGATTTTATGCAATGCCTGTTAAAATTCAACAATCCTTGAGGCGCACTTGTGCAACACTTTTTTCGCCCATGTCTGGAGGCCCCGTAATTGTGCACACACATCAATTATGGATCGGCCTCAGCGACCTCCCCCCGCCTCATTCTCCAATCAGACAGCCAAACCATAGCTCCCTGGGTGCTTTTTTGGAGCGGTTTGATTACAGGTGTTGTACAGGCGGCCTTGTTAAGGTCCTCTTTTTTGCTGGATGAGGGAATCCTCTCTCTCTCCTGTCCGGATAAGGGGGAAATGGGGGCTGCTGGTTGGGGTGGTGGGGGGGCGGTTTGAGGAAGGGGTGGTGGGGGGTGTCTAGAGCTGACGGAGTCGGCCATCACATCCAGCTAACAATTTCTGTCAGGTCCCGAGAGGCCGGCTAATGAGGCCCGCCGACACGGCCGAAGGCGAGAGCCCTGCGCCGAGCCACTGGAGTGAGAAGCGAGATCGGCACCTAGCAGCCTCGCAATAATTAATCAGACGCCTCTCTCCCTTTCTTTCTCTCTCACGCACATACACTCTTTTTTTTCCCTCTCTTTTCACTCATGCCTATTCATCTATGCTCAAACAGCCTCCTTCTCCCTTTCCTTTAAACGGTGGCCACATCCCTTCCCCCATTGTCCTCTGCATCTCCCTTTCGAGGCTCAGGCTGGCCACTGTCCCCCCGCAGGCCAGTGCATATGTGTTAATGAATTGAGAAAGAGAAAGAGAAAGAAAGAGAGAGAGAGAACCAGACAGGGGGAAGACAGCTCAGGTACATCAAATTTATGCATGAGAGGAAAATGTCTGACCATGCCATGCTTTGATTCCACTGTGATGCTGTAGGAAATCATTCAATGTATCTCAGAACCCACAATTTTGTATAAAATACACTGAATAGACAAATATGACTATTAAAACAATGTGCCAAGACTTACACTTTACATTTTTTTGGAAAGGGCCATACAGGTTGAGATGTGTTGAGATGTCTATATGTCTATTGGAAAAGTAATGAAGCATTCTGTTTTCTTGAAATGTGATTGGAGTTATCTTCTCATGCTTCAATATATTTAACAGCTGCTTCTGACCAGTGTGGCTTATGGTAAGCTAATGTAGAATGTAGAATTCAAAGCCTTAAAGCCTTGTTAAGGGTGTAGCAGTCGCAACTGTAGAAGAGAAAATGTAATCTTATGAAGTAATTGCCATTACCACAAACAACACCTAACACATGAAATAAGCTGACTTTGCTGACCAAAAATTACCAGCACTTTATTACCAAGTCTATATTGTAGCTGTAATAGTGCTTGCAAAGTAGCCTTTGATTAAGTGGTCGATTATTTGGTCCATAAACAGGAATTGTTCAAAGGAAAATTCAGAGAATCGGCACTGGCCTATATTGGTTTTTATGTTTGTTTGTTTTTTTCACCTGAATGGTGCTATTCTAGGGTTAACCTATGATTGAACCTGACACATTGCAGCACATTTTGAATCCAAAACCTAAAATTAACTATACGGAATGTAATGATTATCTAGCAACACCTACAGTTATCCATTATCAGATCATCAGTAAACAAAAAATAAATAGCCTTTTTGTCACCTGTCTGTCAATGTCTTTGCAAAACATCCCAAAAAGTTTTTAGGTTGGATAACTCAATTGAATCCAAAGTGTCAGGCGAAAAGTATTACCCAAACGTTCTGTGTTGGACAGCCAAAATGTGTGTGGGAAAACTTTCATAAAATAAAAAAAAATTCAATAAAATAAAAGGGTACTTTTGTCAAATTGGTGATGCCGATATTTAAATACAATGATGGCTTCCTTATGTGTAATTGCTGGTGTTGGGGTCAGATATTATAGATCATATAGTTTTGCTTCCACAGAGCCAGACTTTCTTTATTTGTAATGTAACAGTTCTCCAGGCTTCCTGAACAGTTCTCCAGGCTCCCTAAACAGTTCTCCAGGCTTCAAAGACTCTTGTTTTGAGTCCAGTCCCTATATATACATATATATAGTAACTCACTAAGTAACTTCGCAGATCAAGAGTCACGGAATCATTTAGCATTTAGTTCTAAATTATTGAGAAAAATATGTTACGCATGATATAAATAATAATCCACATATAAATTCAGCTACATTTCCAGTTATTGGTTGCTAATAATTGTTGCTGAAAACCCCAGCAAATTTGTGGAAACTGCTGAAGGGTAATGTATTAAACTGAGCTTTAATGAATTAAAGTGTTTTGGGAGCATATTCGGGGGCATATTTAGTGTTTACACTATAAAAATGATCATTTCACTATACTATGGTTTTTCACTAGAACACTCGAGACGCTTCACAGGTGAAATTCTGGACTGTTGCATCACAGGGCAACAGCCAATCTGCAACAAGGAGAAATAAATAACGTTCTCGGATTGGCTACTTTCAAACCTCCACCTCTGAGTACAGCTGACTGCGCCACATGCGCCCTTGTCCTCCTGTTGCTTGTTGATGTTTGGAGCGGCTAAGCAGTGGAGGTTAATTTCATTCAGGTGTCTGATTGCCTTGGTAACCGCCGCATGGTGCACGAGGCCCGGACACCACAGTCAGCTGTATTCAAAGGTGGGAGGTTCGAAAATCCGCAATGGACTGAAACGTGACTGCTGATCCATGTGAAAGTGCGGGGTTACGGTATATACAAATATATAAATAATTTATTATATAGACCGGCTGTCTTGAAACCCAGATCCCCAGCTCTAGTCTTGGTTAGTTGAATGAGGCGTGTTTGACCAGAGAAATCATTAAACTGTGCTGGACACTGGCCCTCCACGACTGGTGTTGTGGATCCCTTGCCTAGACTAAAAAGTAACCATCAGTGCTGCAGTTTGATCCAAGACTGGGCTTGACTTATGTCAGGGAAATGTTTTGTCATGAAAGGTGTTGGCAAAATCATAACATAAAGGAAAATTAAGGTCTGAAAGAATGTCACTGAGTGAATGGGTGAGGGAAGTAAGGGGAGCCCTTGTTTAGCCAAATCACATGTCCCTGTAGGCCAGTTTTCACCCAGGTGCCACAGTTTGGGCTGATTTAAAAACTACAACAATAAACAGTAGGGAATGAAAATTAATGATCTACGTCGCTCTGGATAAGAGCATCTGCTAAATGCTGTAAATATAAACATAAAATACAGCAAGCCAAAAAAATAAAGCTGGGGTAAATGCAGGCCAAAATTAGTCAAAGCTGGGAGATGGGCTGTGAGAAACCCTGATGTGAAATTTGAATCGGACTCAAGCGAGACAAATGCTGAGGATTTTTTTTTTTTTCGACAAAGTCAGGTCTTGTCAGATTGAGTGATATATTTAAACTCTGAGCTGTCCAAGCACAAAGGACCACACCCAAAAAAGCCATATAGTACATTTTAGAATAAAATATTTATTGCATTTTAGAATATACTGACAACATGTGTCAAATACATTTCATTTTCGAAGGGGCAATGGCAGTGCGCTTCTCGTCTCATTCACATCACCGCCTGCCAGAGTGAGAGAGACAGGGCCCGACTCAGAGGCTGACCCAGGCCGCCTTGCGACCACTCACAAAGAACTCCTCCGAGCCCCGTTTGTACGGAGCTGTTAAAGATATCTCTCTATCTGGCTCCGCTCGTCTCTGAGCGCAGCCCTCTATCTCTCTTCCGCCCTGGAGAGCGGAGGGAGAGAGAGTTTTTCGCTCTCTCTCTCTCCCAGCAGCTGAGTCAGCCTAAGGCGCAGTCTGACCCATGCGCTGCAAAGGTGAGGCGTTGTGTTTTTCTCCGGTTTGAGACAAATGCCCCCAGAAGCAACATTTTTCTCCCTTTACATCTCTGTTTTTCATCTGTTATTGTTTTCTCTCTCTCTCTCTCTCTCTCTCTCTCTCTCTCTCTCTCTCTCCCTGTCTCCCTCTCAATGTGCCTTTTTTCTTCTTTCTGCAGGGTGCAAGTCCTCTGCTGCTTTTCTCTCCGTTCAGCCTGGTGCAGACTGGATGGTCATTTAGACGAATAGATGAGGAGAGTGTGTAGGAGTGGAGTTGCAGGGGGGAGCGGAGATTCGCTCTCTCGTGGAACCTTAAGGGTCAGGATGGAAGGTCAAGTTTTCGACCCACTTGGGCCCAGCGAGTTGACCCTGACCTCCACTTGCTCACAAAGCTGTTTTTATTTATTAATTTTTTTACTTGATGGCATCTCAGTCTGACATGCCCCTAAGACAAGGTAAAGGGCTACACTGTAAAAGCAACAAGGTGTTTTTTAGACAATGACATAGGAATCTTAATGCTATTGGCAGATAATTGAATGAAAAATATCAACATTGGACAGATGTTCATATTCAACTGATAACACAGGTCAACAGGTCAAAATCACCAGAGATAAGTGTATGTAGGTTTTGTAGTGTTTTTCATGCTGATTTCAAATCGATGTTTAGTTTTTCTCTGGCACATACAGTTCTTGTGATGAATCTAGTTATATATTGTATGAGTTGGTATAATTAGCACATACAGTAATCCCAAGCTTATCACGGGAGTTACAATCCAAGAGCGCCCACGTGTAGTCAAAAAACGGATTATGTATTTTTGTGTAAACCCTAAATATGCCCCCAAATCTGCTCCCAGAACACTTTAATTTCATTTTAAACTCAGTTTACTGCATTACCCTTAAAGAGAATGTAAAGGGAAACCTGTATTCACCTTTTTTAATTTAAATTCCCCACCCAGATATGCAACTTGGAAGGTCACGGGACAAAAGTATTGGGACACCATGGCAAGCTGAAAGGTTTTTGGGGAATAACCCCTGATCTACTCACGCTAAAATACAAATGAGGGCTCGTTGGAAAGGTCCCCAGGAGGGCATCGCACAGAAATCACACTTGGAGTGCGGGGGCTCAACCCTGTTGTGGAATTGAAAAAAGTGCTTCCAGGTCGGCTGCAGCCTACTCTGAGTCCCCACAGTGGGGAAAATAATTATTTGATCCTCTGCTGAATTTGTAAGTTTGCTGACTAATGAGGTAATTTCATTTTTATGGAGAGAGACAGAATATCAACCAAAAATCAAGAAAAAACATCTTACATAAAATGTATAATTTGATTTGCATCGAGTGAAATAAGTATTTGATCCCCTACAACCCAGCCCATGTTGTACACAGATTACTATCAATCTATCAATTACAGACACTCCTGATCTAAACTCTTTATGTGTATAACACAGCTGTCCACAGAATCAGTTTCTTGCATTCCAAACTCTCCACCACCATGGAAAAGAACACGGACAATATTGTAGACCGGGAAGCAGGAAGCTTGATTAGAAGGTGACCATTGGTAACTGTTGGTGCGATTGTTTAGAAATGTAATATATTTCTATATAAAATGTCCACCATTTAGAAATATAAAATGTCCACCAACTGCCTTCAGCAGTATCTTGCCTCATGGGGTGAGACGATCATGAGAAATTTGAGGGATCAGCTCAGAACTACACAGGAGCTTGTTAACGATCTGAAGGCAGTTGGGACCACAGTCACTAAGAACATCATTGGTAAAGCACTACATCAAAATGGACTAATATCTCGCAGAGCCCACAAGGTCCCCTGCTTACGAAGGCACATGTACAGCCAATCTCAAGTTTACAAGTGAACATCTAAATGATTCAGAGAAGGCTTGGGAGAACATGTTGTGGTCAGATGAGACCAAAATCGAGCTCTTTGGCATCAACTAGACCCGCCATGTAAGGAGTATGAGAAATGTAGAGTATGAATACCAAAGAACACCATCCCCACAGTCAAGCATGGAGGTGGAATTCTAAAAGATTTAGAGAGTTTCTGTAAAGAGGAATGGGCCAAAATCCCTCCTGAGATATGTGCAAACCTGGTGACCAGCCACAAGAAATGTCACTGCTGTGCTGGCCATCAAGGATTTCTCCAAGTCATCTTTTATGTAACAAGTTTTTCTTAATTTTTGGTTGATATTCTGTCTCTCTCCATAAAAATTAAACTACTTAATTAATTAGAGACTTAAAAATCTAGGAAGGGATCAAATCATTATTTCCACCACAGCATACATATATACAGCTGTAAAATATCCAGTTTTTCACTTTTGTATGAAATGTATGCTTTCTTTTTATTGTTTTTTTTTTTTTAAATGGCATGTATGTGGCAACAAATAAACATTCAAATGATCTATTTTTTATTAAAACAAAAGAAATACAAACGCACTACAGGGAACACTCTTAGGCACATGTAGAATTACTGTTTATTTGTCGAATGTAACATAATGAGGGAGGGGGCATCTAGCATGAAATACAGTTTGTACATGGTAGCATTTATTTATTTGAGATGCAATTTTCTAAAATGAATTTAAACCATGCAAATAAATAGAAATTATTCAAATTGCTTGTTTTAATGTAGAAAATAATTGATTTTCTCCTGAAACATGCATTTTGAAGTTCTGCATACAACTGTACTTCAAAAGTCATAAAAGTGTTACTTTTTTTTTCACTTTTCTGTAATACAGCTGGAGTCTCTTGGAATGTTTCTACTTATGCATTGTAGTTAGCCCAGATATTTTTGATGTGTTCTCAAATATAACCTCAAAAGAACCAGTTGACGTTAGAAATTAAAAGATAGAAATAAAACGAATTAAATAACAGTTTAAAAAGATCCTAAGACTTTGCTTTTTGTGATCTTGTTAACATAGATTTTGTTAATAAAAATCATCCTAAGAAGTCTGCAGAGCATAAATCATCACATTACTCCATCAGTCTGATCAGGAAGTAACATTGTGTAAAATATGAGATGAAATATTAATGCTGGAGTGTTGTTTCTAAACAGAGAGAATGGCAGGTCTATCATTTTGTTTGTTTGCGCTTGTATTGTAATAAATGGGAAGCTGCTGTTTAAACATTTAACCAACGGTAATTGAATGTTGTGTGTGAAACCTCCTGGGAAGGAAGCGGGTTTGTGTTTATTATTTATGCCGGGGTCCTCACATTCCTGTAGCTTTCAGGGGTGAATTATTAGCTCAGCATCTGTAGCGGCACAGATCTGATGCAGATTTACAACAGCAACAAAAATGTCAACAGACAAACATTCCAACAAACACCTGTAAGAAAACAGGATTTAAATTGTTTTTTTAATGAGCAATTATAATGATAATAATAATAATGATTATAATGATT
>JBBPDE010000107.1:3424873-3440689 GCA_037974605.1 Nannopetersius ansorgii | reverse complement strand
CACACACACACACACACACACACACACACACACACACACACACACACACACACACACATATGTAGGTTCCATCTCGCTACCTAAAATAGTTGCCACAATGTACAAAGACACATGTTAGAGTCATAGACAGTAGTGTCCATATTCTGTTTCTTCTTATTCTTTACTGCTTTTATATATCTGTTTTCAAATCACATCATTTGTATTTTATTCACATTTTTTTTCATACTGACTGTTAGACTGCCAAAACAATGTAATGTCCCAGAGAATTTTGTTCCAGAGAATTTTGCATTGCTAATATGATTACTTTGCAACAAATGGATTTAATAGTAAAATTGCCTCACCAAACTTGCCCGAAAACTACTCAAAGCACTCGAACATGCAAAACATACCTATAAATATTTCATGAATGTTTTACTAATGTGAACAACAAAAAAGCAATAAGATACTTTATCGATATTTTAACATATGATAATACAGTTAATAGTGCATAACAGAAACTTCTAACTAACTTCTAACTAACAGAAACAGAAACTGCTAGCAAAATGCTAACCACAAATGTAACAATAATAATGATGATAATAAAATAATGCTGATGATGTTGATAATAATAATAGTAACAAGAATAATAACAATAATAATAATATATTTAGTGTTAATAATAGTTTGTTTTGGTTTTAATATTACATTAGTTTATTGTTATAATTAGTCTCATTATTGTTATTATTATTGTTATTATCATTATTATTATTACTATTATTATTATTATTACTATTATTATTATTATTATTATTATTATTATTATTATTACAATTATTACTATTAATAGTAGTATTATTATTAGTTTTATTGTCAGTATTTTCATTATTATTATTAGGCTAATGGGCTGTTTGCTTCTTTTGCATATTTAATAGTACAGATCAAAGTAATAGGAGGCACCTCAGTAATGAAACCATAAGGATAAATGTATTAAACATTATTGTGTTTATGTTTACATTTAATAATACATCCATGCACAAGAATGTAAACTCACATGTAAACCTAAAACCCACTAATGCCTAATACGCCAAATATGTTCCGTATAGCAGTGAAATGAGATGCATGAAATGCTCACCTATTTACAGCAGAACAGTGATTAGCTATTGACCAGCCAGTTTTCATGGACACACCAGGATCAATTGGGTCTACATCTTCCAGTCGTACAATCTACCACTGTGTTACAAACTGTAGTTAAAGCCGGTAATTAATATGGACGAGTGGAAGCTGGCTTGTTTGGTGACTCTGTTACAGTATGTAAATACATTCAGTCCTCTCCCGGTAATACTGTAGGAGGGGACACAGAAAGGGGCGAGATTACGTACACAGATATTGCAAATGCAATTGTCTGAACATGGGCGGCGGCGGTTTGAAAATTGACTTTTTGATTATTCTGTTAGTACAATAATTAAATATTCCACGCCCAGGGTTCTGAAAGCCACTGAAGCAAGAGGATATTTAACAAGGCTTGACAGATGTTTTAAATAATGTTTATTTATCAATACAAATATAAAGAGCCTCAAAGTGGAGCACCTTGGGCTGCGGCCTCCTGGGCCAGGCGTGCATACTTGCTGCATTTTATGTTCCGTTTCTACAACTTTGTTGAAGACCAGATTATTTATATGCCATCACAGTAAATTGTGAACAAAGTTGCGAATATATTGTGGATATGTGGTTGAGAGAGTATTTATTTTAGTGTTTCTTGGTTTATTTAATTTAAGTTACCCTTATTGTTGCAGATGGCTAATGTTTTAGTAGTGTTTACATATTTTAATGCAAAACCTTTCAATCCTTGATCCACTTTTTGTGGCCATGCTGAAATGCACTTCTAACTGAAAGAATGACCCAGATGTATAAATTAATAAATGAATACATGAGCATACGCGACCAAACATCTACTCAGATGTATGAATTAATAAATGAATACATGTCCATATTTATTCGCCATAGCAACATACACTGACCCACAGTAGTCTTGCAGGAAAATAGAATTATATAATTTAATTGGAGCACTTTTTACCATTGCCCACCACCACAAAGCCATGCAATATCTTTACGAATCTACATCTCAAAATGTCAATGCCATTCAATATCAACATACCATTTGCAAGTCCAAGCTGAGGCTCTGGGAATATAAGGGCATAAATCGCAAACCTACAGGTCCGTACGAGGAGGGACACAACACTGAACCTTACAACCACTCAGTAGGAAGCCTATGTTTGGCAGCTGGTAGGTTTGAATCGACAGCTGATCGTTTTGTTTCTGGAAGGACTGAGATGTTCCGTCTGTAAAGAGCGTGGGATGCAACTTGAGCAATTGTGCTTTCATTCATCTGGGAAATTGACACTACAATTTGTGAGTAACTATGAATAAAGACACGCTTTTCAATGATCCTAGTTTAGATTAAAGTTTAGCTTTTCTATGAATGTGCATGTTTTAACACCATTTGTTTGACAATTGCATGGAAAGCACCAATTATTTTACCAAATTCCTTTTGAAATTTATAGAATGAATAGTGCCAGTGTTGTGTTAAATCTGATCAAGCAATCAGTATATAATTAAAAAAATGAAATCTATGCTCATTTTGCAAAGTAATGAAAACTGACATGTATTGGGGCTTTATGAACACATTAGTGTATTTGCATGTATTTGATGTAGTGCATGTGTTTTGTCTTTCATATCTCTAAAGGTTTTATCCTTGAACAAATGTGGCTTATCTGTTTCCAGCAGAACATTCCACTTCTCTCTAAACCATTTTGGAAACGCAAGCCAAACTGCAACAGGTCAGGGTTTTTTCATCTCAGAGCTAGTGTGTTTGCTTTTGTACTCAGGTGGCCCTCAACATGCCGGAATTTGAAGAGAGCTGTCCATACAGAAGTGCTTCTGTCTGAGAGCCGCTAGAACTTCTAGTGATCCCCTGTCTTGTCTTTGATGGACGCTTTGAATGGCACTTGTGAAATTTGGTTGTGGGGGATTTGTGTGTGGGTGTGTATGTGTGTGTCCGGACTGTTGGGGTGTGTGGCAGCGTACCATGTTGAAAAATAAACAAATCAGAAACAATTAGGACTGAACTCTCATACAATATTCATAACTCAGCCACCCCTTGCATGACAAGCCATCACGGCACCTACGTCCTTCGCCTTCTCCCCAATACACCCCCCCAACCATGTCCTGAACACATGATGTGGCTGCCACTTAAATCAAATTACTAATTAGCAAATTGAATCAACAATTAGAGCAAAAGAGCTACATGGAATTAATGTCAGTGCAGTCAGTTTTTTGTCAGGCTGTCAGTAAAAGTCCAAAAATGTCTTTCCTGCGGTGGTGCACGTTTGCCACTTCTCCCTGCTCCAACGAACCCCTCTGCCAATGTCTGTGCCCTCTCTGCTCCGGGTCTGTGTGTGTGTGTGTGTGTGTGTGTGTGTGTGTGTGTGTGTGTGTGTGTGTGTGGGTTTCTATGTGTGTACCCACTGAGTTGACTTTGGCCTCCTTGCACTCGCCCGGCCCTGGCTGCCCTCGCTGCTGTCTCTCCTTTATTCCTATCGACGTTCCTCACTTTTGCTCGAGCGCAACTCCGAGTTGCGGATGTCAGAAGCATCGCTGGTGGAAAAAATGCGAGGCTCCTCATTATGCAAATGGGGCCTGCACTGATAGGCATGTTCCGTTTTAGGAATTATGCCCTCTTGTCACGAGTCAGGTCGAATTTGAGTAACTTTAGAGCAATTGTCACTGAGACTTAAAACCGAGCGCCCTATGTGCCACTCCAGATTTTTGTCAGCGAATAAAAATAGACATATGTTTGTTCTTCAAGAAGATTGCACGCCGTTCATCGTCATTTTATGTTATTTAAATGAAGGGTTTGCACCAGTTATTGTTCTCCAGATGCTTGAATAGTAATAAAATGAAATATTTAGCCTGTGAATAAATCCATTTAAAGCGAATTGTTTTCTAATAAAATATGGTAAAGAGTGCAGTTTACTGTATATTTTAAATTCATTTTCCACCTCCTCAACATGTTCGCCACAGAGAGACATGACAGCTGCTCCTGCAAGGGAACATTAATAATCATCTTCCATTAAAAGGCATAGAGAAAGAAGGGGAAGTGAACTTCTCAAAGGGAAAAATTCATGCGGGGGGTCTGAATTGTTTCCTCCATACCCTCCCGCTCTCTATTTCTCTCTCGGCAGATAGTGGTTACAGCCCTGAGTCTGGATGGTGACAATAACATTGATGCTCAGAAATGTACTTTATTTCTTTGACTGGTGTAATTGCATGCCAAGGTTCAGTCAGCTGATGTGAGGGAACTATTACAGTGGCTAAGTGGGATAATTCTGCATAATCGTAATGTAATGTAAAAAGTCACATCTCCACTGTACGAGGTCCGTTTGAAGAAAGTATACAACTGCAGACACAATCAAATAGCTATTGGAAGACTTTGACGAGCAGCATTTGATGACTGTTCTCTGTCACTGATCTTTACGTCTCTCAGGGTAGATACATTAGCTCTGTGGTGACAGAGAGAGACGAAAGCCAGAGACCGAAACACTGAGTCAGTCCTCTGACAGTTACAGGAAAGAAACAGTGGCGGAGAAACCCCCCAAAAATTGTTAGGGCTTATTTCAATATTCATGAATTTTCTATGAGCTCAGTTCAGCAGTTTCGATTAAGCATTAATTAGCAGCCAGAGGGGAAACCAAACAAAAATAAGGAGTTGAATTGCTAATGAACATGGTTCGAATCCAAGCAGAATGCTGTGTCTGGATCATTGCAGCTCTTGGAGTGCAGTCCATGACTATTGTTGGGCTGAAAAAACGTTCTAGGATCGACTGTCCTGACATTATTCTCTATTTATCCATATAGGTGTGCAGGGCAAAACTGACCCTGTATCAGCAGGTAGTGCAGGAAGAGTCAGCTTAACTGTAATGCAATCCATGGATAGCTGCTTCGCAAATGTAAATAGCTGTTGTAAAATATAGTAGGAAATAATAGTTTACCCCTGTAAACTCCAAAGGCAGGTATGTGGACCCAAACTTACACCCTCTCCGAAGTACATTTGTTGTATTATTATTAGTATTATACTGCTAATAGCTGATAAGACTAACTAGAGAATAATGAATCTGCAGCTTAAGGGCTACAGATACTGGTCACAGCAGCATAACTGGTCACAACTTTATTATTCAGTTAATTTTATTTTTTATTTTTGCAATAATTTCAGTGAATTTTTCATTAAAATGTTGCTGAATATATAATTTGTTATGGATTTTTTTTTTAAATGCCATGTCCACTCCAAAATGAACCACTGCAAAGGACAATCCCAGAAAATATGTTTGTAGTAGCATCATGTGACTGGTTGCAAATATCTTCCGAAAGGCTGGAATTACAAATGTGAAAATTGTTTGCCCCTTTCTCTTCCCTGTCAAAACATTAAAATCACTTAACTTTCCAGAAATCAGTCACTAGACTGAAATATTACATTTGCCCAGAGGACTGTGTTATTATGTGCCCTCATTAATAAAAAGCATTATTCATTTGTTCTACTTAATGCATTTGCAAAACTTAAAATGTAAATGCTTCTTTAAATGTAAGACTTGATGAATACATTTGTAAAATCTGAATGAACTGCCTAAGCATTTGGCATAATATTTTAATGCATCACTGTCACAAGCACAAAATGTCAAGCCAAATAATATTTACATTGTTATACGCTTTCCATTTTGATTCATTTGCATGCCTAATTACTCGCTGTAAACAAGTAGTTAGCTCACAATATTTTGCCTTAATTATCAAAAAGCGATTTAATGGTACATAATCTTTTTCTCTTTTTTAGTTGATTTAGGCTGGTGGTAAATCAGCAAACACACTTCATTGGAAAGAAAGTAAAAAACCTAATACATAAATACATATGATTTTTTTTTTTACCAAGTATATATATATATATATATATATATATATATATATATATAAAATTTCATTGTCACAGCTGTAGAAACAAAACAACGCTGCCTTGTTATTGGATCTTTATCTGTTTGGCAAAGGGTTTAGAGGCTTAGTGCCCAGTAAGAGATGGATAAGGAGTACAGGCAGAAAAATAAATGATATTGTTACTGTGGTATTAGCCCTAAGCCTGGGTATCATATTTGAATTGTTGGTGAATCGTAATCAGGTATTTTAGCTAAGCGGAGTTCAGCTGAAGCGGCTGATGTGTGATTGAGGTGGACGGGCTGAGTGAGGCTTTGTGGGGATGGGGGAGCAGTCGCAGCCCCTCCACTTCCTTTAAAATCTCTAAAGCCACACATTGCAATGGGCGTCCACGCAGCTGAAATCCTGAGCAAACACAGGATGCATGCCCAACCGTTGTGGAAAAAAGACTAACAGAGGTGTCAGATTTATTTTGGATGCTGTGAAAAAGAAAACTATGGTATCTATGGAAATTGTGTGAGATACTTGTATTTGTTTTCTATTTTCAATATTTTTTTAGGCTGCTGATGCTGTAGTTTTAAAGGTTATGGAGTATATCATGTATACCAAACTGCAAAGGCTGACACAGTAACAACCGTGCATCTAAGAGCTGTAGAGAAATAGCAAAAACACAATGAGAGAAAGAGTCTCATGCGTGTATTTGTTTGTTTATTTGAATTCTGTGAACTCTGATTTGCTTGTTTTGCCATCTGTTTGCTTTCTTTTTTTAATTATTTTTGGGTATTTAATTTTTTTTTTATTGTTGTTGTTATTATTAATAGCATTATTACTGATATTGTTGTTAATCTTAATATTATTGTTGGTGTTGTTATTATTATTATTATTATTATTATTATTATTATTATTATTATAAGCAAACAATATCACCCAAAAATCACATCTTGCAGGCTAAGATTGTATATACTTACTTAACATCAGTGAGCTACAAAACACATGTTTCTCCCCCTCCGTCAACCCCTTCCGTGGCCTCGCTCCTTCTTCTTCTCACAACCTATCACAATCCATTACCACAAATTAGGGCTCAATAAAATTGCTATTCAGAGATAATTAGTGGCTGGTTTTGTGTTGTGGGGCACTGGAGGGTGGTGTAGGGGGTTCAGAGTGGGGTGTTGTGGTTGGGGTCGTGGTGCTTTTGCAGTTGTGGGAAGCAAAGGGCGAGTCGGGCAGCTTTACCCCGTCTTCGCTATCCCATGATCCCCCGCAGTGCTCGCGCCCACCAGCCCTCACCTGCCCAGACACTGAGCAGCTCCAAATTAAACAAATTATTTCAACCTTTCTCCCCTCTGCTCTCCCTCCCTACCCTCCCCTCTTCCAAAAGGGCCACAAAAAAGCCCAGAGCCCACAGTGAGAGGCAACACAATGAGCCCAGGAACAGAGATGATTAACAGGGCGAGGGCGTACGCACACACAAAAAATGTGCACTTAATTGGCAAAAATCTCGCCTTTCATTAATTAACACTTTCTGGCTAATGCAAGACTCCTATCCGCACACCGGCAAAGGAGTGAAATATTTTTTCTGGGTGACAGGATATTTGCCAGAGTACAGCCATGTCTAATTTAGGACAAACGTCAATTTGTTCCATATTTTAGTTACTGACCTGCTGAATCAAGTGTTGCTCTTCTTAATTACCATAAAAATTATCATCAGTCATTTCAACAACACTGCAAATCTGTATAACAACAAACATGTAATGACAGTCTGTATTATAATAAATTAAACAACCCCTAAAATGAAGTCTAAATTGCACACAGATTTCTAGTCTATTAATAAAGGGCTCTATTATTAACATTATTATTATTATTATTATTATTATTATTATTATTATTATTATTATGTACAGTTATATCTTCTTCAATAAATTAATATATAATTTAGAGTTTGAGTTGAACTGAATGAATTTAATAGCAAATGAAAATGAACAATTTGAATGTTTTATTGAGAAATAAAACCTTAAAAAGAGCAACAATAAGCTTCCAAACGTCACAAGCTCTCATTTCTTAAAAGGAGCAAAAATCTCAAGGTGGGTCGTAAAGAGAAAAAGAAGGTTACACTTAATTAACAGTGTCTGTGTCAGTTCCCCTCTGAGAGAAACATGCCTATGAGAGAGTGTCAGGTATAACGGATATGTTACCTGTAATGTCAGAGCTAGACAGTGTTAAAGCATCATTTAAAGGAATAGAAACAGGAAGTAATCTGATAGAGAAAGTCTATATGCTCTCTCTCTTTCTCCCCCCCCTCTGTGTTTTTTTTTCGTGGCTTTACCCTGACATGCCCTAAGTCCGGGGGGGCTCTCTGCTCGGCGGTCACTCTGCATCAGCAGGCCGGAGGAATGTTTGCCCTGGATGTGGACAGTGCAGTGAGAGAGGAGATGTAGGTGGTCAGTCAAGAGGGCACAGTGCCACCCACAATCCACAATCTAGCCCTTTTCCCGCCCAAGGGCCACAGGCTCAAAGGCCTTTGGGTAATGTGAGGACCTCACGCTAGAGCAGCCAGCACATAGAAAGAGGGGGAAGTGAGAGATAGAAAGAGAGAGAGCAAGCTAGAGTGAAGTTGGGGGGGGGGCGGTGGATCTGGAGGGCAGCTGCTGCAAAGCAACAAACAAGTCACATTTAGAGGCCATGAAAAGAAACCCCACACTGCTTTGGAAAGGTAACTCCCAGCTACAAGCATCAGTCAAGGACAAATGTATGCAGCTACGACACACGCTAAGTCGCTAACAGAGTTGCCTTTCATTTTGCCTCCCCGACTGAGGTCTCTCACTGCAAACAGAACAGCATGAGAGCGGCGATCAGTAATTACACACTTACGAGCTTTCACACACAGGAAATCTCTAGAGAGCCGCAAGCCACCCCAGGAAAGCACTTCTCCTTCAGCGAGTCAGTGGAGGTGCAGGCCGCTTATGGACATTATTCATACATTAAATGCCAGTCACACAATCACCACGTATGCAAGGCCGAGCCACTATAGTTCCCTCGCTGTCTGACTCCATAGGGTCATTCATGCTCCCCCCCCCCACCCCCCCCACCCTCCATCACCTATCATTCCAGCACTCCCTCCATCTTCTATTTAAAAACACATAAAGCACTTTGTCTGCCTTTCGCCTCAGCAAGGGTCAATCAATTTCTGAAACTTATTTTGGCACCGCACGTTAATTATCCTGCCAAATTAAAGCGTGTTCGATTTTAGCTAATTATGAGAGCACTTTAAAGTTCGGAATATGCAAATTGCCATTCAACTCTCTCAGTGATGCACTAATTTACCACTTTTTAAAAATGTATATTAATATGGATAAAATCTCTTTAAATGTCTCTGTGGGTTGAGACCCACATCAGAAAAAAATACTTTTAGAATATTAAGATTCATATTTACAGGCAAGTCAAATCAACACTGGGTGTAATTTAGCAGGATGTAAAACACAGTCTTTGGGCCAGTCAAGAGTGTGGAGCAAATGTGTGCTCTTTCAGAATTACCCAGAAACGTGATCAAGAATTAATATGACAGTGGATGTGCCCTACTAAATATTTTCTGCAGAAAATAGCAGGTCATTTTGAAGAGGTACAAACTTCAAATTAGTATTTTATTTTACCAAGAAATCTAAACCAACTTTCCCGATATCCCTTTTAGCAGATGCATGAAAAAGTAAGCCAAGCCAAATAAGAATGCAGGTTGTAACTGAGGCTTACGTTTAATGATTTGTTTTTATTTATTGCACATTTTGGGAGACATGGTGGCACATGGTGGTGGACTCGATTCCCAGCTAAGGTGGCCAGTGTGGAGTTTTTTTCATGGTAGATTCAGTCTCTGTGTGAGTTTTCTCCAGAAGCTACAGTTTCCTCCAGCAGTCCAAAGATAAACAGGTCGGGTGAACTGAAGATGCTACATTTCTCTGAAATGTGGTGTACTGCCGATCTGTCCAGGGTGTTTCTCTGCCTTTTGTCTAATGCAGTCCTGGTTAATACCAGCAAAAGAATGAATAAGTGAATAGTTAAATGTGTGAAATAATGAAATATTTTCTCATTTGATATGCATTTGATATGAAAATTCTGGCCACTAATTAAGTTATAAAGAGAGTCATAAAGAGAGACAAAGGAGAGACTGGCCAAAACAAAACAAAGTAATAACAGGTCGGGCAGGTGCAGGCATCTTAAAAAACCTTGATCCATGCTTCAATATTGCCTCAGATGAAAAGCCCTTCTCTGTTGATGAGAATGTCTGATTTTGAAGCACATCCTATACATTTAGTAAAGTATTTTAATATAGTCTTAGCCATTTCTAGTGCATTAGGTTTTAGTTTTTGGGCCAGTATGACCTGAATTTTGGCTATGACCAAAGAATTTTCATTTTAGTGTATCAGCAATTTCAATACATTATATTACATTAGTTTGACAGATTATTTTTAATTGGAAGAAACAAGTTTCAGGACAGGCTGAGAACCTGAGGAAAGTTGCTCTCCCACTGTAGGGCTTAAAAACACTACTTATTTTAATCTGTGGATATTATATAGCAAATAGCAAACATCTTTAGCTGAAAACCACATTGGAAAACATTCCCCAAGTTTTCAACATCCCACCCTAGCACTGTTTTGCTCTTGTTCTCTTCTTCTGACTAAATAAGCGAAATGTAAAACTAGGCCGAAGTGTAACTGCACCCCAAAGCTCCATTGTGGAACCGGAGAAGTGAGGCTTCATTGCCGTTTTTTTGGAGTGCCATCGTCTTTGTTTACGGGCCTGTGGGTCAGAGCGCCCTCTCTGCCCCTCAGCCTCCGTGACTTGAACCTCCACATTCTACATGCAGAAAGAGAAAGAACCCTCTGAAAGCTACTGCTTCATTCATGCAAAGTATGCTGATGCATCAGAGCTTCAGTGTACTCCCCATTCTTTGAAGCTGACGAATGAGGTTAATTTTAATGCATAAGAAGATGCCGTGCAGTCTACTGTTTTTATCTTCATTTGAGATGATACACTGGGACAGCCCACGTTAGCGACATTATCAGTTTTAAGCAAAGTGAAAATGATTGTCCCCGCGCTGAAGTCCCCTGAGACCAGCGTTTATTTTGAGAAGTGTGCATAACAAATATGCCTGGATAAAGTGTGCACTGAATGCTTTTATTTATTTCATTACAGACCAAAAACATAAAAATACACTGAATTTGTGTGTCAAATAAATAAACCCATTCATAAAAGCTACAATACAAAGACTTACTTTGCTTTGCTAGAACAACAACACAACTTTATAGTTGGAAGTTGAGCACTGTGATGTTCCATATGTGACCTAATGCTGTGACATCATTACCCATTAATGAATGTTAAACTCACTTCAACATATATTTCATAGTTTGGGAGCACAATAATTGTGCCTATGACAGCAATCCTCTATTGCTCAGCTGGACCTCATGCATTCTGGCCTCTCCGAAGTCCTTTCTGGCACACATCTAGGCCCACTATTGTACGCCCAAGTCAAGGACAGCCTCTCCGCGCCTTTTAGCAGACGGCAAAGACGAGAATGAGTGACATCTGACGGTTGTTGCCTGTTGCAATGGCCTCTGCAGTCACACCTGTCAAAAATCAATCTGCTGCCATCACCCGCCAAACACCTCGCACAGTCGTATCAGTGGCAAAAGTGCCAAACATGCCCAGAGAGGTGCGACACAGGGCCTTTCACAGCCTCTCGGCAGACGTGGCGCAAAAAAGGCCTTGCTGCATTTCCATACGGAAAGGTCACAAATAGCCTCCAGGCTCTGCTCTAATTAGTGAGTGCTTAAAAAAAGACAGAGAGAGGGAGAGACAGAGAGAGACAGATAGAGACATAGATACGCTTAACAAGAAAAGTGGGAGTTATATAAGTGATTTCATCTGAGGCTGACAAAGTGGATAAAGTGCTGGCGTCTCCTGGAGGATGCTTCATCTCCTCCTGAAGAGGAGGTGAGATTGGAGAACAGGATGACAGTATCTGGGTGTGCAAGTGATGTTAACACAAGGCCCAGTCAGACTGTGAAATGTCCTCAGATTTTACAGTTACTTTTTTCCTGGGATTTCGCAGCGTCTGTTTGGCTTCTGCAGCGTTCCGCTGTCCCACGGCAAGCCCAGGCTCCCTCGCTGGAGACGTTCACCATATGATGCTGTTCAGATGACCGAACTCCCATGATCTCACTTAGCGGAACAAGCGAATCAACCTTTATAATTCAATGTGACAAGCTGACACTGAAAATGAGTGTAAAATTTTATACTTATATGAATTTTTGTGTCAGATCGCCGTCTGTGCACTTGTTTTCCTCTCGCTCCATAGCCGAAGGCTCCTTTGTGCCCGGTGCGAGCGCACTTTTGTTTGCAGGGCCTTCAGACAGATCGCCCTTCGCCCTAGTGAATTTGCTGATTAATTTTGGACGCTTCCCTTAATTAGCACCCCAAAGGAAGGGGAGACTTTGGCGCCCACATTACGGGGAAAAAACAAGCGAGGCTGAGGAAGGATAACCCTGAGGAGACAGACGTGCTGATGTCCGAAATGACATTACAGGAGCAATATGACTCCCTCGCTCGCTCTCTCTCAGGACGCTCGGACATGGACGCGGGCGATGCCCGAGGAGCTCACAGGCCTTTTAATCAGTGGCTGGAAACAAGCTTCCTATTAGTCTAATTTCATTCTCATTGCTGTTGACAAAGACCAGGCCTCAGAATCGCGCCACCCCAGTGCCTGGAACGCAGCATGTCCACGCCAGGGCTGGTGCTGCCGGGCAGTAATTGGTGGCACTTTAACTTCCAGGGAAATTGGCAGATGACGGACGGGGGCAAACTAAAAATGTGATTCGTTTTCGGAATCAGAGGGAATTTTGCTAATTGGGTTTGTCGAAGCTACCATTTCTGCCCATGACAGCCAACTCAAGTGCGCAACTCAGCTTCCGGCGAGGAGGAGCACCGCCCCATGCCAACTTTGAAAACACTGATGGGGAAATTCAGAGGAATCAGAGAGAAAAAGACAGACAAACCAAGACAAAAAGTGCCACTGACCTTATGACATACCCAGGAGAGCTTTCACTGCGCTGCATCACAACCTTGCTGACTTTGCCTGAGAGTTACATAGCCCACAGTGCACTAGTCAGACTCCAGTCACATGTGTTTAGGCATCAAAGCAACATTTGTTAGCGTAGCAAGGACCTTAGTTATGTCCTTCAATGAACAGTTTTTTTCGTTGATATCGAAGTTTTTCAGCATGGTTTGAATCATTAACCAGATTTCCATCTAAAATTTCTTATTTGTAACCTTTTTTCCCCTTTTGAGTTGTTTCTTGTCTCTTGAAATGTAACAAAAACTGATAGTGGAGACATTTTGACCAGTGAAACAGTGCCATTAATTTTTAATTTAGTGCCAGTGACACAGGAAATAATCATACAGTTGATGGAAAGTGCATTGTGCAACAAGCTCAGTATGTTATCATAAAGCATCATAAAATATAATATGCGCACACACAAACACATGCAGACTGTGTTCAAAACACCTGAGATGTTCTGATAATGAAGTGATAAAACTATTTACTTTTGTAATTAGCGTGCCTTTAAAGCGCCTGCACCTGCAGACACTATAATGTCATGTAAATATGATACACTCAAAAGGAACGTGCTACATACTACAAGACCGAGCGGCTGGCTAATGATATGTGGTGAGCCATTTTACAGTGCGTAGTACATTAAAGATAATGACTGGACTGCAGTGGCTAGCGAGTCAGATCTTAAGCGCAAGCTAAGAGAGGACAGCACAGAGGCAGCTGTATAAATGACAGTTTACATAACTCTGGCCTATTACCAGCCTCTACTGGGGGCCATTAAAAGCTCAAGATAATTATCCACACATGCGATCCTCCTGCTTCCTGTAAAACAGACATGCCTGTTTGAGCCAGCCGACACAAGACAATCATCTCCTTTGTGCTCAGGAGGGAGAGAATGAGAGAAATCCAGTTACAAAAGGACATGAAGTGCCGGTGTAATTGGGATATTTGGGGGCGTCCTGTTTCAGGGCAGCCATTGGTGCAGCTGAAAATGAAGCGCATAAAAGTAGCAAAGCCGGCTCGCCTGGGTGACTTGGGCCCCCCTAGAGTGTCCCGTGCCCCCTGTCGTCACGGTGACATGGCGTGGGCCGGCTGGGTACGGGTCCGGCAGCGATAGTGGCCTGATCGAGAGGTATAAGTAACAAATGAGATCAATTAAAGAGTCGAAGAGGGGCACCTGGCTGGAGCTCCGGTTGCACTAAATCGATCCCACCATCTTTGTTTCCTCCTGGAGATCCCATTTGCAACCCCATCACTTTCCAAAGCCAACAATGACCAGGATTGTTCCTTAATGCAGGGGAGAGGCTCTGAGAGACGGCCTCTTCTCCCGGACCTCTGAGTATCACTGGCACTTGGGGCCCCCAGGGCCGGGGACGCAAGGGCAGGTTCATATACACTCGCTCCATAGTTGTCTTGCCCCCTTCGTGGCCCCCAGCTCAGCATTTCAGGATCTTGACGAGCTTAATTTGTAATGAATTTGTAACTCCAACTCTCTTTAATTGAGGCAAAGTGGGCCAAACAAGGGGCTGATTGAGGTGAGTAATAGCACCTTTGGGGATATTTGAAAGGGAAACGGACAGACAGAGAGACAGTGTGAGAAAGAGAGAGAGAAAAAGAGGGGGCGAGACCAGGTCACACGCTGACCTATCCATCTGCATCCTGCTCACTGACCTAAGACTCAACACTGATAGAACACAGAGATAAACAGATAGCAGAGCTCTCAAATACACGTCTAGAGTAAATTTGAAATGCAGCCATTATACCCAATGGCAACCCTAACCATAGTATGCTTTTACACATTGTTTTAAACAACACATATAACCACTGGACTGGGTGAAATGCATGATAATAGGGATATAGAGACATAGACGCCACAGAGAAATACAACAAAAACATAGTCAATTAATATGCTTGATGCCTTAATATATAAAAGCACAGTTTCCACTGATACAAACTTCACAAAGCAAAATGGAAACTCCAGCTGTCATTCCGAGCGTCCCTTCTGTCAAAAATAAACAGGCCTGCTCCAGCGAGACATTACGTATTATGTTAGTGTGCTGTAATAGTCCACAATTACACCATCCATTCAGAAGGTACAGAAACAAGATGTGGAAGTTAAGGCCTGGCCAAAATCATCACAGCTGAATGCACAATTACGAGAAGTGATGGTAAGAGTGACAGGCGAGTGCGTCTGTTTGAACAGCTTGGTGATTGTGATGGTGATTCTCCCCTCGATTTGTGCAGCTCACTTTGACGCTTCTGTTTACTATAACCTTGTAATCAGTCCACCTGACAGTCTACCATTACCCGCGGTAACAGGGCCCGGCATAATTTCGGGGTCCGAGCGCAGCAGAGCAGTCTCAGGCCACCACGGATGAGTCCGATGGGTTATTGATGGAGCGCCATCCTGTTATCTTTGGGCTTAATTTGTTTTCAAGAACTGTGATTTACATTTCAGTTGGATTAAACCTTTTAATGCGTTGGAGCCATGAAGTGGGCAAAGCTGAATATGCCCCCCCCCCCCCCACACACACACCTTCCCCCGTCTTCATCATGGATTTCAAACGCAGCATTTTCAGTCCTCGAGTGGAGAGGATTACAATGACAATTAAAAATCAAAAGCTCTAGCGTCCAACTAACGACTGGACATCACCCTTTCCGTTTTTACTGAACTGGCTGCTGAGAAAAAGGGTATGTGTGTGTGTGTGTGTGTGTGTGTGTGTGTGTGTGTGTGTGTGTGTGTGTGTGTGTGTGTGTGTGTGTGT
>JBBPDE010000107.1:3371535-3381867 GCA_037974605.1 Nannopetersius ansorgii | reverse complement strand
CTCTCTCTCTCTCTCTCTCTCTCTCTCTCTCTCTCTCTCTCTCTCTCTCTCTCTCATACACACACACACACACACACTTCCTTATTAGGCCAAGGCTCTCTGCTCATCTACCCTTGAAAACACTGACCTACATCGAACAAAGCACTTGATATCTGTCCTAGTGACAGGTGTTATATGGGACATTTTTGAGTACAAGTATTTGTGTGTGTGTGTGTGTGTGTGTGTGTTTGTGTTTGTGTGTTTATTTATATGTATATCTCTAATTAGAGTGTGTAGTTATGAAATGCATATTGTGGTATTTGCTTAAGCTAGTGTATAATTTGTGTGTGTGCGTGTGTGCTTGTGTGCTTGTGTGTGTGTGTGCTTTTGTGTGCGTGTGTTTCTGTATAGATCACACCTATGATGTGGTTACGATCGGCGCCCCAGCAGCCCACTGTCAGGGCTTTAAGAGCAGTGGCCTGCGCAAACTCATCCAGAAATTTGAGGAGGCCAAGAAACAGTAAGTGGAAGTGAACAAAACCTGGCCTGACAATGCAGCACTGACTGTGTGAGTGTCTGGTGTGTATGTGTTTCAAGAGAAATCACTATCGATTGAGTATTCTTCCATTACGTGAAAGATGAAATCCCATTTCAGATCAGACAGTTCAGATCCCTTCCACCATCCGTGTCATTTTTCAGTGTCAGGAAAAAAAATATCTTCACTGTCCAAAAAAAATCCCAAATACAAAATGGTACAATATACTGATCAGCTGCAACATTAAAACTACTGACAGAGGAAGTGAATTATATTGATAATGTCAAGTGGTGGATAAATGAGACAGCATGCAAACATTCAGTTGTTGAAGTTGATGTGTTGGTTACAGGATAATAGAAAACCTGTAAGGATTTAAGTGACTTTGACAAGGGGCTGCATTCTGATGACTAGATGACTGGGTCAGAGCGTTTCCAAAACAACAGGTTTTGTTGGGTGCCCTGGGTATGCAGTGGTTAGTACCTAACAAAAGTGGTACAAGGTTAAGACAACCAAGATGGAACAAAGTTGGTATCAGCACTGACTCTTCTGTGGTGTTACTTTTAAGACCGTAAACACAACTCCTTATCTGGGGATTTATGCTCCACAATCATCTGTTTGTTTAATTTATAAAACACATCTTCTTCCTGAAATTACCTTAATTGCAGATCATAAATTGTAGCACAGCTCAAATCACAAAAACAAGCATGGGGTCATACTAACATCTAAAAGCATAAAATGTATTTAGGGGTCCTACAAGGTCAAGCAGCATAAAACATTACTGGGGGCCATACAAAGGTCAAGAAGAATAAAACGTCAGAGATATGAAAGGTCCATTATGCTACTGCAGTTAAACAAAAAAGGTTAACACTGGCTACGATAGAAAGGTATCATAATATACGTTGCATTGCCGTTTTCTGTATATTGGACTGTGTAGTTGCAGGCCGGTCAGAGTGTCCACGCTAACTCCTGCCCACTGCTGAATGTGACTACAGTTGGAATGTGAGCGTCAGAACTGGACAATGCAGCGACTGAAAAAGGTGGTCTGGCATGAATAATTACATGTGGACGTCATTTTATCTGGGAAAAGATGGTGTGGGAAGAAGGCAAGCTGGCAAGTTCTCCTGGGAAACCTTGTGTTCTGGCATTCATCAGATGGTCCTGTGACACATACCAAACATTGTTGCAGACCAGGTGTACCCCTTTAGCAATTTTCTTCACAATGTCTCTTTCAGCAGGATAATGCACCCTGACACAGCAAATATTGTTTAGGAATAGTTTGAGGAACATGACAAAGAGTCCAAGGTGTTGACCTACAATATACAAATTATCCAGATATCATCCAGATCTCAATCTACTCAAGCATCTGTGAGCAGTGCAACTAATCTTATGGATATTATCCCTAAATAACAACTAACAGGATTGAAAGGATCTTAGTGCCATATACCCCAGCACACCTTCGGAGGTCTTCTGGAGTCCATGAATCGATAGGGTTAGAGTTGTTTTGGTTGCATGAGGCGGGCCTACATAGTATCAGACATGTGGATTTGATGTTATGGCTGATCAGTGTATATCAGTGTGTGTATGAGTGTGTGCGTGAGAGAGAGACTGAATGTGAGTATTGAAGAAGTAGAAACTATCTTGCTTGCTTCCTCTGGTAAGACACTGGTGTCTGCTGAGTGGACACTTATAGATGGTGCACAGTTTGACAACAGCAGATTTCAGCTACTCGTTCCAAACATTCTGACAATATTCCACCGCAGAAGCATTGAGCATATTTTCTTCCACAAGGTTCTCAATATAAAACTGTATGCAGCTGCCCACATCACATGTTGCTTTATTTTGAGGCAAACTCATTTCTTTGGTGGCTTTAGGCTGGTTTCCCTGCCTGCCGGTTCTCATTACATGTGATGTATAAATGCTCTTGAAGTTGACATTAGCATTTCATACCATTGCATGTTCAATATTCCAGTTTCTTTGCCGGTTTTATACTATTTTATACATAGACTTGTTGCTTTAGATTCATTTTTGGGCTGCTGCTTTCACTACCTGTTTCATGGTGATAGTGATCTTTTCCTGTAGAGATAAAGATTTTTTGTTTTGATTTCTGGCTCTTTAATTGCCTTTTTGTTTTCTAATCAGCATTTATGAGGAGGAATGGTGAGTTCATTTTAAGTTGAACTTTTTAATCCACGTCTGGTCTTTACTATATCTGCATGACCCTTCATTTTCATGCACTGTCCTTTGCATTAAGGAGTGTATGTGTGTGTGATCTGTGCTCAGTACACACATTTATCTATGTTTATCTATGTTTTATGCTGGAGTATAACCACACACAACATGGTTTTGCATAAAGATTGTGCTTCTTTTCATTGGATAGAAGTGCAAACTTATGCTGCACAATATAACCACTTAATGATTATAATTAGTGATTGCGCATTGCATCGCATTATTGATATGGTATGGTTGGAGATGGAATGCTTGTATTAAGCTTTTTGGTGGGGCCATACGGTTTCCATATAGAAAATGTACTTTTTCTGTTGTTTTCTTTCCTCTATAGGAATGAATGACAGACAAAAGCTTGTGCACCCCAATCACTTCAGAATGATACAAATGTACTGCTTACGCTGCAGCTAGCAAATATACTATATCAACCAGTTAGCAACCCTAGCAACCACCTAAGATACCATTGTAGCCCCACCTGGGATAAGACCTTAGCAACTGGGAATTGCTGAAGCTGTGCAATCACCGTGCGTTTTCTAGTGAATTATATTTTCTTCTTTTCTGTAGGAAGTCTTGTTCTTGTCCTGCATCCCTCCACTGTAGGGAAGCAGATTCATATAAAGATCAGCTGCACTTTAATGTTCCCACTTTAAAGACCGAGATGTGATGTCTTTGTCTGATTGCTGAGCACTGTCTTTATCTGTATGTGCTGTATGCTGTTCTGGGGGGAAAAAGTGTGTGGCCTTTTTATTACAAACAGGGGTGTAACATTAGAAACTGTGGTCCATCTGTTGTCAAAGGGTCTGTGCAATAAGGCTATACACATGAATATCTTTGAAGAATGATTAAATAGTTCCAAGCAAGTACTGAATAGTAGTTTTGCTTGAAATGCCTACCCCTATTATTTACTATGTAATTTTATTTTCAAGCACTTTTGTTAGCTTAATGCTAAAAAATCAGCTAAACATAAATAATACTGTGCTATTTCCCTGGTCTAGTTCTCCTGTATGTTTTGTGTTAGGCCTCCTTTTGATCAGAGGTCTTTAGATCTGGGCCTATAATCCAGTATTTGGTCCCAGATTTTGTGATCATTGGCAGTTAACTGAATTGTTGATGTTACTGACTGGCCATCAGTGGTTTGCATAGTATTGATTGCATAATCCAGGTGAACCCAGTGGTGGTATGCTGAAGGTAGGATTCGAACCCATGACCTTTTGGTCTGGAGGCAAGTATCCTACCCACTGAGCTACCGCCACCCCATTTAGATAAAATAAAAAAGCTGAAACAGAACAATAAACATCACATTGTTCCCAGTGTTCCCTATCGTCAATTGCTGTCTGTACATGACCACATGTATCATATAAACTCCATAAAGCATTACAGCCCTTCCTTTATACTGGCCATATCATGGGAAACCGAATTGTCCTTCCCATTTTATAAATTAGATTTTGATGTCCCTATTTTTGACACAAATGTGAGTGTGTTTCAGCCCAGAGTACTTTTTGAATGAGGGTCAATATTAGGCTGCCAATCAGTATATTTACATATTTCAGTCTTAAATGCACTAAACAGCCTGTGTAATTCCAAGGGACTTAGAGGGTTGTGGACTATATGTTAGTTATATGTGATATGATAAATTATCACTTACATGTACACAGACTTTGTAAGCAGACGTTTAATTATAGAATAAAATATTAGAAAAATGTAGAATACGGGCCCTTTAAGTTAGCATTGTTTGGTTCTGTGGTGAGAAACTGACCAATGATGCATGGTGTAGAGCAAGCATGTTGAATCAGGTTCTTTTCAGGTCACAGCTTTGTAGATATTAGCATTTGCCCCCATTTATGTTTTTATGAAAACCTTGCTAATTGTTGTAGCCCCTGCACTCAGAAGGCTATGAGTCCAAATTCCAGCACTGCTAGTGTCATCACTTGAGCTAGTTATTGTTCCAACACGCTGCTCCCCGGATGCCCCTACTTTGGTGGCAGCTCCCTGCTTCACTTGTTGAATGGGTAAAATGTAGAGAAGAATGTCACATTGTTCACACTGTGTGCTGTGCTGTGGTGTGTTCACATGTGACTATAAGGGGTCGCTTTACTTTTACTTTACTTTAATGATCAGATGTGTTGAATAAGCTACATTTAATAAGGTCTTATGCTAAAGTCTACAGTGCTGTGGCCTGCGAGGACTAGAGTCTGACTAATAAATGCATAGTGTATAGCAGTAGGTGGACCACAGTGGTTGTTTCTTATAAAGTAGAGGGGTCTGAATGTTATGTAACTGAATGTTAATTGTGTCACTTTTCCGGTCCATGCAGCAGTTCTCTGACCAGCTCCCAGTCCATTGTGTACATGCCTCAGGATATCATTCGTGCTAAAGAGATCATCTCACACATCAACACTCTGAAGACTCAGGTCAGCTACTACGCCGAACGCCTGTCCCGGGCAGCTAAGGATCGCTCCGCTAATGGCCTGGATAGAACCCTCACCATATTAGCTGATAAGGTGGGCACCAGGAGGACCATACTTGGTCTAAAAGACCCTTAATATTCAGATGTTCAAATCTCCTTATACACAATTAGTCAGCTTCTCAGACCTGGCTTAAAGGAACAGTTTGGCAAAAATTGTAAAGTATGTAGTTTTCCCAATTACCCCAAAGATGGACAAGTTTGGAGTCTGAATTCTGTCTCTTTAGTTTACAGCTACAAATACAACAAATACTAAAGTCACTAACTCAAAAGTGATTCCACAAAAATACAGCACTAAAATTTCTCTCAACCTGCTCAAACCATATCCAGCTCATCATTCATTTGGAGCGAGCATGGATGCAGTGTGATTATAAATCTGATTTAAGTGTATTATGATTCTTTATGGAAGGGGTAAGGCATGAAGACAGACAATAAATTATTATTATTTTTTGTATTTACGTTCTAGCATTTAATTTTGAGTGCCGAGTGCAATCAATTCTGCTGTATTATCTCATGGTGCATCTTATACCTCTAAATCCCAATTTCATTCACACAGGGATTATAACTGCTTCTTGCCAACAGTGTTAAATGTAGCTATAATAAATGATACTATATTAAACTATGTTAAATAACCTGTAATTTGTGACACAAACCTAATGGCTATGTATATAACCTCTCTCTCGCTCTCGCTCTTGCTCGCTTGCAGACGAGGCAGCTGGTGACGGTATGTGACTGTAAGTTGCTGGCATCTGCAGTGCAGGCCCTCAACGCTGCCCGGCCTGAGTACATCGCCTCAAAGAGCTCGCCCTCAGCCGATCTGGAGCATGTGGTGCTGCGGAACGACCAGGACACTCTGCTGGCCAAGTGGAGCGGACGCAACAGTCGCTCCTCCCTGCACGTCGACTGGCACGAAGAGGAGTGGGTAGGTCCGGCACTGACCACTGGCTGAGGAGACGATTTAGGAAAGGATTCAGTATGTTACTTGAGCTCGAATGAAATATGTATCATCACTGTTGGGGCAACACCGAAATACTAAAACTTCATGGAAGGGACAAAACATTGACAATATTTAAATCTTAAACAGTATCATCAAGCCTTAACTATTATAAATATTAAAATGAGTTGTTTTCTCTGCCTGTCAGGAGAAGGTGTGGGTGAACGTGGATAAGAGTCTGGAGTGTATTATTCAGCGGGTGGATAAGCTCCTGCAGAGAGAGCGGCTGCGCAGCAGCAGCAGTGAGGACATGTTCCAGAACGACCAGCAGGGCGGCGCTCCTAAGAAAGGTAACCAGAAGAATGGAGCAGCATTTTGGATCAATCCAGTCTGCATGGACACGTGTTCCTTAACCACCCCACCGGATCAGCCGCCATCTTTACCTCCGTCATCATCTCCCTCAGAAACATCATCATCATCATCATCACCGTTCTCATGGTCATCCTCACTGCCTGCTCTGAACCCCGCATGCTCCCCTAATGCAGAAACACAGCCCTGTACGTCAGTCACTTTCTTTCGTCTTTTTTACTCTCTCTCTCGTTCTTTTTTTTCTCTTTCGTACTCATTCTGTCTTCTGTCTCTTTTCTTTTCTCTCTGTTTTTCCTCTCTGTTTTTTTCTGCCCTTCTTTTCTCTCTGTCTTTAATCTCTGTCTTTTTTCATCCTTCTTTTCTATATTTTCTTACTTTTTAATATGTCTGGATTCTTTTATCAATTCTATTTTTTGACTTTTGTCTTTCTCACTTTTTATATTTTCACTGATAATCCCATGGTAGTCTCTGCTGCATGTGGAGCCTTTTTGGATCCAGCTATAATTTAGATAACCTTGTTATGATGCTGTTTAACGCACACATGCACACACAGCCTGTTTCCTGCCTCTCTCTTTCACCTGCTCAACCAGGAGGATGCATGCTGCCATAGCAACAGGCTTCAGCATAAGTTTGTCATTTGTTATTTTTACATGAGCTTGTTTTTTTATTTTGTCTCATCACTCAGTCCATCGCAATCCTGTTACCCTTTCTGTCTTTCAGTATAAAATTCACCACTTTGTGGAGTTCAGTCATGTCTGTGTGTGTCTGTGCATTTCAGAAAACTGTTGTATTGATTAATCTAAACTGCGTATTGTTGCTGTGTCATCTCTCTGCTCCGGTGGATAGTCTTGTCTTTTGTTCCGGCATATGCACCCACTGTGACCATGTGACAGGCCACTGACTGCGTGATTGGCTAGCTGGCTGGCACTCTACCAGGGCATCTCTCTGTGTGTTGTTTTATCTGTGCCAGATAGAGAATTGGCAGAACAAGGGAATTTGGCATATTAGGAAAAACACAAATCTTAAGAAAACATACATTCAAATCAATGTACCCTTCTGTTTAGTCTCTGTGATTTATTATCAGCAAATTGTTTAACATCGATTGCTGCCGAGCTGATCCTTTTCCTCGATTGAATGAGGCTTAATTACTGTTCTGATTGCTTTCGGTTCAGAATAGTACCCCACTCCTGTGTACAGTCTAACTCAGAATATGAGAATGGTTTGTCTTGCTCATATTGTGTTGCTCAGACCTGTAAAGGCCATGTGACCGTTTGTCTGTGTGAGCTTGGCTAGGCCAGGCTGTGTATGCTGGTCTTGCTTCCTAACTTTGCATGTTGCACCTCCACCCTTCTAGATGGCAGTAGCAGCATAGAGGAGAGTCACCCAGGTAAGAGCCCCCCAGGCCCCTTTGCTAGAGCGCTTATGCAAAATGTCTATCAAACCTAGTCAAGTCATTATCATTTATATGTGTTGTGTGTTTTCATGTTTTGCTCTTAGAATATTACAAAGTAAGCTAATTGGTTACAAATCTGCACTGTTGGAACACAACCTTGTATGTCCATTTGTGGTGGTTTTAGACGTTTTCAAGAAATACCAGCCATGTTGTAGCTGACTGACGCTGATCAGTATATCTATCCCACAGTGTGGCCTGTCTGACTTCATACTGAAAATACTGAAACAGTTACTTGATTGGTGCTGCGGTTGAATAAAAAACACACACATTTTACATCAGTGTGCGTGTTTATGGTCAGCTCCGTTTTGCTGTTGCGGAACACGCGTGACACGCCACGTCGCTTTTTTGTGGCATTTTCATATTTTTTGAGGTGGCTTGGAAAATGTTCAAATATTAACCCCCAGCCACAAACAAAAAAATACATAGTTGGCTTCACAAATCTCTGATTTCTAAATATCAGCATCG
Organism: Nannopetersius ansorgii; assembly: GCA_037974605.1. Taxonomy (NCBI): domain Eukaryota; kingdom Metazoa; phylum Chordata; class Actinopteri; order Characiformes; family Alestidae; genus Nannopetersius; species Nannopetersius ansorgii. Next base: position 3,373,445 of record JBBPDE010000107.1, on the reverse strand, counting down.
GCATTGGCCATAGAAAAACCCATATCTGTCAACCATTTTTCCTTCTTCTTCCAAGTTACCAATTGCAGAGATTTTGTTCCAACAGTGGCAGTATGATTTACCTCATAGAATAAACCACAGCATAAAATTGCAATGTGTGTGTGTGTGTGTGTGTGTCAGGCGAGTGGAGTGAGGCTCTGTATCCCCTGCTGACAACGCTAACGGAGTGTGTGGCGATGATGAGCGATAAGGCGAAAAAGTCAATGGTTTTTCTGCTGATGCAGGATCGAGCGCCCACCATTGCCTTGGACCTCAGTCTTCAGTACCGCCGAGACGTGGTCTTCTGCCAGACAGTGAGGGAAAACACACAGACATACAAATAGTACTGTTTAGCAATAACAATAATACAATAGCACTATGAGCTATGGGTATAATGGTATGCTAGTAGTGTCACAGCTGTTCATTTTTAGTAGTCGACCAGGCTTTCAAATAAGTATCAAATTAGCAGTCATAGCAAAAGTGTGCCGCTGTGGTGGTTTACATGCACCGCCCAAGATTGCTACACTTGCCCCACCGTTCTTCTAAAGTTTTATTTTTATAATTTTTATAGCAGAAATCTCCTCCTACTGTTTTTGAGAGATTTGCAACATTCCAAGTCTGACGTGTGTTATACCACCTGGACTGAGGTTGCTGTTAGCCAGCAAACAAAACTTGGCTTCTGTGGGTGAAAAAGTGTACATTTTTAGTGTGAAAAAAACAAAAATGCGTTTAAAATGAGTTTCAAACAGTTTCAATCTTTTTGGCCTTGCATGTTTTGTTCACCTACCTATGTTTTTCCCCCCACTCTCTCGCTCTCTCCCTCTCCCTCTCTCTCTGTCTAGCTCACTGCTCTTATTTGTGGCTTTATCATTAAACTGAGGAACTGTCTCCGTGACGACGGCTTCCTGAGGCAACTATACACCATCGGATTGCTCGCTCAGTTTGAGAGTCTACTCAGTACCTATGGTAAACACACATGTAGCGTCTCGTACACTTCAGTGCATTTAGCCAGACACAGAGCCGGTGCTGTGACAGTTCTGGTACTTTATTTTGACTGATTTGTGTGTGTAGGAGAGGAGCTGGCGATGCTAGAGGACATGAGTGTGGGGATAATGGACTTGAGGAACGTGACGTTTAAAGTGACCCAGGCCATCTCTGCCTCTTCTCCGGACATGCTGCCCGTCATCACCGGTAACCGGGACGGCTTTAACGTCCGGATCCCCTTACCGGGGAGCATGTTTGACGCACTGCCACGGGAGATTCAAAACGGAATGCTGCTTCGCGTGCAGCCCGTCCTCTTCAACGTCGGCATTAACGAACAGCAGACTCTGGCAGAGAAGTGAGTTCCTGTCATGCAGCCTAAACTGGGAGAAATACATCTACTGGTGCTGCTGTGGCAAAACCTCTATAGTGGTACCTTTTAAAGGAGAATACCAAAATGTAACTTTATCAAAAATGCCTATTTCTGTAGAAAAAAATTTCAAGTGACAAAGAAAAAGGATTTATTATTTCATTAATGAATGGATGAATGAATAGATTTTGCCATACAGTTGTATGGCACCACAGGTCAAATCACAATGACGTTGATTTTGTTAAGGTCATATTTTAACATTTCATTATAGAACAGACTCTGCAATATCTTTATGAACATTTTAACATCAATACCAAATCAAAGCAATTTGTGTGTGTGTGTGTGTCCTGTGTGTGTGTGTGTGTGCAGGTTTGGGGACACATCCCTGCAGGAGATCATTAACATTGAGAGTCTGGCTCGTCTGAATTCATACTATGAGCAATTCAAGGAGGTTTTACCAGAGGACTGTGAGTCAGCATCTCTCTCTCTCTCTCTCTCTCTCTCTCTCTCTCTCTCTCTCTCTCCCTCTCTCTCTCTCTCC
>JBBPDE010000107.1:3349509-3365379 GCA_037974605.1 Nannopetersius ansorgii | reverse complement strand
AATACAATTAATTTGAAACCCATTTCCACAATTATAGTTTGATTGAAGGATTTGGTAAGAAGGGGTCTATTAAAAGGGGTCTGTATCGTGATGGATTTCCAAGTGACAGGTGTGAACACTGATCAAAGTTTACAGGTAGACAACAATTTTGTCTTAGAAATGCTGTGATATGATGAATTATACTTAAAATAGGTAAAAGATCAATTTCAGGTTTACTTTAAGGCCTTAATCAGGAACCACAACAATTTACAGAAAGATTCTTGATCATGCTGTTTATGAAGCTTATGAATAGCTGTACACTAATGAAAAATATTTAGCAAGATCTCTGTTAGACCCTGAGGTTGACACTGTGTTTGATTGGGATTTTAGTTAGTGTTGGGTAATACAATCATGGCGTCCTGTAGTTTAATATTTCAAAAAACAAGTTTGTTTAAGACCAGCGTTAAATTATAAACCATGCTCCACATTCTGTGACATTTTTGGTCACCTTTGGGTCATTTTATGTTGGAGTACAACATAATCGTATCATGTTTGTTACTTGTGATGCATAACCACCTGTATCCAATTTTTCATTCAAGAGACACTTCTGAGCCCGTCATTCCCAAATATAGAAACATCTTTCCTCTAGTGATTGAGCCGAGTTCCTCTCTGCTGCTCCTGCAGGTGAACAGAGGAACATACTCGAGACGGAGCCGACTGAAACGCTCGGATGGCAGCACCACTTCCACCAGCTTCATCCTCAGACAGGTGAGTCAAGCAACTTTGTTTCTGCTGCTGATTTCTCTGCTTATTTTTTATGGTTTACCTTATTTGAATAATGAATACCTGAAAATAAAATAAAGCAACCCAGGACATTTTGGTTGCAAATGTTTTTGCAAAGTGCGCCTATCAGAGTTTCAGCAGTCATTCTGTTTGGCTCGATACAGGTCAGGAAAACTAACCTAAATCTGTGTGTTTCTAAGCTTGAATGGGGCGCTATTGATTGGTGGCTAGTGCAGTGCTGTCACTGTGTGTCCACCATGACAGATGGAGATTGGAAAATGGCATAGTGCAATCACTGCCCAGATCATTTGTAAATAATTTCCAGAGTTACAGGTGATTTTTCCCCTCTCTGCGTCCTTATTCTGAGTTACGAAGCTATAAACATCTTGTGGAAATTATTGCTTAATGTGATCATTATTGGTTCTTGTGACGTTATTAGTTCATGTGATTAGCACCTAACATCTGGAGTTGTTGGATGGAACAAAACATGACCACATTCAGCACATTTGATCAAATTTAATAAGAGAACTGTAGAGTGAAGCCACAGAATAAAAATATAGATATTGCACTGTGCGTTATAGACACATATTGTAATATACTTCACACATTAAATCAATTAAACAATTGCAGGAATACCTAAACAGCTTACGTGTAGCCATTTAAAATTTTGCCACACAACAATTTAAAAACAGATTTTATATATGATAGTAGTGATAGTTGTCTATATATGTTTTAAATGAAAGGTATTGGTCAGTTTGATTGATTTCTCTTCTTGTATATTGGTATATGGGTATTGCACAAATTTGGTTGGTCCTGCCATCTCATCAGTATTATTTTTGGCAAATCTAATTATAGAACAATACGCTGTATGCATAAATAACAGCACTGAGCGCACTGATGGACTTCACTGAGGGGTCAGTGCAGACGGAGAGTGAAATTTATGCACTGAGAGAGTGAGGCATATTACTGTACATTCGAATCACATCATTGTACAGAGGGGAGCGCTGCGGTGGGGGGAATATCTAACGCTCCCAGCCAAGAAGAACGCACGTCAGCACCAGCGCTGACTGGGAGCCGGCTTGGCCAATCAGCACCGAGCTAGCCAAGTGTGTCATCAGGCTGAGATTGAGGAAGGGTTCTCTCTTTCTCTCTATACCTTTTCTCTTTCCCTCTCTTCCTCTATCTGTGCCTCCCTCTGTCTCTCCATCTCTCCTTCCCTGTCTCGGGTGCGCAGAGCCGCACCGTGCGTGTGTGCATGTGCATGTGTGTGTGTTGAGGGATGATGAAATGCCAGCGTCAAGCAGCCTCCGGGGAGCTTCTCCCAGCCTGAGGATGTGAAAGAATCATAGGCTGAACGAGGGATCTGCTCCAACCTGCAGGCCAAGCCTTCTGCACAAGCGTGCCTTACCCTTCTTGCTTTCTCTGTCTCTGTCCCTCTCTTTCTTTCTGTCTTTCTCTCCTTGTCTTCTTGCTTGTGTTCTCCAATAGGCACCTCTTGCTGCTTTTCCCCCTCCCTGTTCTTCTTCTGGTGAAGGAGAGGATCGTCATCCCCCCTATCAATCCTTTTTTTTTTCAGTGGTGGTGGCTCCCTCCTCCCCCTCTCTTCCTCTCCACCTCCTCCTCCTCTCTCTCTCTCTCTCATTTTTTCTGTTCTTGAAGAGGAGCTCTCTGGAATAGCAAACCTCCATGTATGACAATTTGTACCTGCATGGATTTGAAGACTCGGAGGCGGTGAGTGTAGGATTTTTGGTTGGGTTTTTTTTTCTCATTTCCTTCTTCTTTCCTTGGTGTCTGTGTGTATATTTTTGCTGCTGTTGCTCGTGTGTGTGTGTATGATGAGCACTGGCTCATCAGTGCTACACACACAGGGCCTGGGAGATTCACCGTAACACAGTGTTCAGAAATGCAGCAGAACGATCACTGTGGGTGTACTGTAGGGACACTGTTCGACAAAGCCTTTTGTGTATGTGTGTTTTTGTATGTGTGTACTTATCGGTAGGACACCCTTCCACTGAGCACCAACCTTTCTGATATCTACATGATAACCGTATCTGTAGAGTGAAGCTCTTTTTTTAATTGCTTTACAGCCCCACATGCTGTGTAGCCTTTGTCTGTAGTGGAGTGTTCTCCATCACGCAAACACTGGTAACAAAAAGTGTTCGTTTTTGTTTCTTTTTTATTTATTTTAAGGTGTACCTGCCGCCCCTTTAAGCTAGAGTGTGCATTATGTATATCATGATATAGGCTCTGGCAAGAGAAAGCTGCATTTACGGTCATTGTGTTAAAGGGACAGTGTCCTGTTTCTGGCTCTGCACGCCAGCCAGGCAGGTTCAGTGATGATGTGTAGAATATAATGAGTCACATGGTTTAGGTGGCCCACTTGAATGTCGTGAGGAGGAACAGAAAAAGCCAGTAGCCTCTGCATGACTGTACAGTTGTGATATAATGTTTGCTGTTCTGATCCAGTGAGTTGTCAGGGTGGGAGAGATGTGTAATTTAGGGTGATCGATCAAATGGGCTTTTGTTGCTTTTCTTTGCTCTGTGTGTGTGTGTGTGTGTGTGTGTGTGTGTGTGTGTGTGTGTGTGTGTGTGTGTGTGTGTGTGTGTCCGCTAACAAGCATGGGTTAAGGCCTGTTATGGCTACATGTGTTTAGTAACCTACATTCTTAGGTGCAGAATGGGTTCTTTGCTTGAAGAACCATTAATGGTTCCCTAAAGAGGTTTCACCTTTTAAGGCTGAAATAACCTCCACATCATGGAAAGCATACTGAAAGAAAAGCTAATCAAATTTTTGTCATGTGAAGATTCTATAAATGGTGTCTCTTCACACACACACACACACACACACACACACACACACACACACACACATCCTTAAATCAGTCTAATTTAGTAAAATGGTTATTTAGGGAACTGTTGTACATTTTACACCTTTGGCACGTTTTGTGTGAATACATCTCTTTATGCTGTGTGTATACATGTGTATGAGCCCACGTGTTTGAGAAAGAGAGAAACTGTTTAATGTCTAATTGGCTACATATTGTTAAGTGTTAAATTCATGGCATAAGCCCAGAAACCACTTTTACTTGCAGTGCAATACAGCTCATGCAGTCCAGATGTGAGCCTGAGTGGCTAGCCCTGAGTTTATTAATATAGATCAGTAATTTTAGAGGATCCATCGATGTTATTCATAAGTCACCATCATGGCGTGTAAGTTTGTAACTTGGGCTGACCTTGTCTGCTCATTACTTTTGGATATCTAATTAATGGTGACAAGGTGTTCTTCCGTTTCCAAGTAAACCCACATTTCTAACATAAAATTATTTTTCCATTCTACCTTCACAGCCCAAAGGGGGTTAAAATGAGAAAATAAATATCAGATTTTTTAAGAGGATTTGACAGAATTGATCGAAACCTTTGACTAGTTCTTCTAGCTTCTTCAGGTAAAAAAAAAATAGCCTTAAATATAGCTGTCATTTTCACAGCAAAAGTAAGAACAATGGAGCCAGCTTGTACTTAGTGTGACTTAATTAAACTTAAATCATTTTGAAATACTTTTCCACTCTGTTTCTAATAACTGTGGAGGCACATCTCATTGAGAAGTTTTACATGAGTCTCCCTCTGACCCTAAGAAGTCATTTTTCAGCAAAACACTGTTATCTCGTCAAAATCGAAGATGAAAGGCGTTAATTTGAATTCTAGTTTTTTTTTTCCCCCAGAATCATCACTTCTTGGGGGGGAAAGATAAGCATACTTGTGCATTTCTTGTTTCCCGAATCAGGCGTTTTGTGATTGGACTCGCTGGACTCAATTGGGTCCCTGCTGAAGTAAGCCTGAGTGGAGCGGCTGCTGCTGCAATAGGGAAAAAAGTGCTTTGCCATGGGAGTGTTTCTCTCTCTTTTTTTTTTTTTTTTGCCAACTGCAAGGCTTTCTCTCTCTCTAATGCGATATTGACCCAATCGCTTCTTTCACCGACTTGAGCTAATGTTGTTTCCCAACTGGATTATCACAACCAAACTCCCTCATTGTACTTCACCCAGAGGAGCAGCTCATTTAAACTGAGGACTGGTTTGCTTGCTGGTGGGACATCCACCGAGTAGCTCGACACCGAGTAGAGGTTTGATTAAGATACAATCCATTTCAACTGCTTCTTTCTGTTTTGAGACATCATGATGGAGCTTTCTGAAGACCTGATGGATGTTTCTGATGAAACCGTTAAAATTTTGTACTGTGAGGTCATTCATGGCCCAGAAAAGGTACTGCATGTGTTGGCTTAGACAGTAGTTTTGCACATAGTTGCACATGTAGCATAGTTTTGCTACAGCTGTTTTTCTGCTTTTTGGGCAGGTTAAAGAGTTCTTTTTCAAAAGGAAATCCAAAGAGGGAGACGAATGAAAGGAGAAAGTTAATATTAATGATTCTCTTCATGGCGTTGCTTGTGAAATTGCTTGTGAAGTTTTACTTTATATGTTTATCACAACTGTATGCATGATGTCTTCAGGTTGGTTTAAGAGTTACTCATATTTTAGTTAGTTCATATTTTACGTGTTAGCTGAATAGTTAGCAGTCAAATAACTACTCTGTATTCACAACTGCAGTGGAAATTGATTATTAGTAGAAATGCATTACTCTCCACAACATTAGAGCTAAGCAGTAAAAATCCTCTGAAATGTGAGGATAGATAGATTACCTCTGTTTTGTTCCTTGTTACTTCTTACCATTAGATGGAAGAATGACCCTGTTCACTATGCAAGTCTTGGAAGTTTTTGCCTCTCAACATTCAGATGTATATTTTTGCTGGTCTAAGGGCCGTCCTTTGTATGAGTTTGCTTTTTTTTTCTAAACACGATTACAGGTGTTGAATGTTTTGCTTATTCTTGCTTCAGCGCTATTAAGAAGCTTAAATTCTGATTTAGTGGATCTGAGAGAATTACATTTTTCAGGTAGATTTTTTTTGCTGTCTGTGTTGCTAGAAAAAAGTTGCTAGAAATGCTGTTACTTCAGAAAAGAGTAAAGAAAAAGAAAAAGAGCCTGGTTCTAGAAATAAAAAAAACCTTATTCAAATGTGTCTTGTATGTATATATACATATATATACATGTGTGCTGGATGTTCTATTCTTTCAGGGTTCAGCTGATTCCTACACTAGCAGGCCATCCGACTCGGATGTGTCGTTGGAGGAGGAGAGGCAGGAGGGTGGGAGCCAGGGCCGGCAGGAGCGAGAGCAGCAGGCCGCTGTGCAGCTGGAAAGGGCCAAGGTTAGAGCCAATAGTGTAATGTTATTATATTATATCTAATTTACGAATTATGATTGCTCACAGGTAAACTATAGCAGTTTTCAACATAAAGGTAAAAACCTTATTGTTGAAATGTTTCGAAGCATTGTACCCAATAGGACTGCGTGGTTTGGCCCAAAAAAGAGCTGTGGCGTATACTGATACATATTGGATTTGATGATAATGAACATTTGATGTGGCATGATCAAAGATTGGCCAACTGGACAAGTTGGTTCATATTAATGCCTTGATTCACGTGACCACACACAGAAGCTCTCTTTGGAACATATATTAGGTAACTTTTTTAGGCTTGTTAGTAACTTTCAGTACTGCAAAGGTCAATATCATGATAAATATTAAAGTATGATATATTACTCAACTCAACTACACCAGTTTCCAACCATTTAGGAAAATACAGCACTGTGTTCTGTATTACATACATATGCTTGAGACTGATGGCAAACTGGAGATTGAATCATCATTAATATGAGATATGGAGTATTTATCATGGTTTTATGCTGTTGTGCTGTTACAATTTTTTTAAGTAGTTTTACTTTATAAGCAATCACTGTGTATTTGGCTCTCTGTGGGTTCATAGGCCAAAGCAGTGGCCTTCGCCGTGAAGACAAATGTCAGTTATTGTGGAGCACTTGACGAGGATGTGCCTGTGCCAGGAACGGCCATCTCATTTGATGCTAAGGACTTCCTGCATATCAAAGAGGTACAATGATTTGGTGTCTCGTTTGTCAAAATGTTAGTGGTGGAGAAAAACTTCTTGGAGATCTCTACCAAAAGCAGTGGGCTGCTGGGTGCTTCAGGAGTTCTGTTATATCCAACACCACATAAGAGTGCCTAGTATTCATATTATAACCAAGTGCCAGCGTGCACATATAGTGTGAATAAATACATCTCATAGTTGTAATTCACTTGAAAAGGTCATCAGACTCTAGTATTAGGAGAAAAGAATAGTAATGCCATTCAAGTAGAATATGCACCGTACATAGAAGCAAGACACAAAGGCTCAGCTTAGACACACTAAATATAGGTGAACTCACTTAGGGTATTTTCCAAAGTACATATTTTGTTTGTTCCCTCATCATTATCAACTGCAGAAATTCAATAATGACTGGTGGATCGGGCGACTAGTGAAGGAGGGCTGTGAGATCGGCTTCATCCCCAGCCCTCTAAAGCTGGAAAACATCAGAGCTCAACTGGAGCAGAAGAAGAGCCGTGTTCAAGGGTAAGCAGCTGTAGGACAGTGGCTGGCCATTTGGTTAAGAATTAAATTAGAGCATTTGGTTTTCCATAAGACTATGAGGTAATTTTTTGCATAACATTGCACTGTAAAAATCTGGCTAACTTCCTAAAATGCATGTGTTGTTACAGAGTTTTGACCTAATGTACCTTATTAAATGTCACTCTGCAAATTTCTATGTGAGTTTTTGTTTTTCATTCAATTTGCAATTTTGATAAATGATTGCAATTCATTATGAAGTTTATTGTTTAATGTCCAGCTGTGTCACGTTCAGAAAAAATGTATTTTCTTGTTTTGTTGGTTATTTGAATGCATTTTTTATTTTGATGCCAGAAAATCAAATGCTCTATTCGATGTAATGTAGATAGAAAGTACAATAATGATAATACATAAATGCATAAGTGACCGAAATAAACTGCAGCCTGGTGGCGTAAATATTCACACTGAAAGTATCAAAACATAATTTAAGCAGAGGTGCTCAATTATAAACCACTGAAGGTGTATTGTTGCATCACTGATTTTGATTTGGCTTTTCAGCAAAATGCAGTGTATAATGACTTTGCTTAGGGAAAGTTGGCTTAGCCAATTGATTGTTATGGGACCTTTTACTGTGTTCAGAAAAATGACTTTTGAATCAAAACCCAGACACTTTGAGAAGATTGCACATCAAGAACACCACCCCTCGGTTACATTCTTTCCAGATTACCTATTGCTTGTTTGTTAACTATTGTAAGAATAGACAGTCATAGCACTAGAGCTCAAGACTTACTTACTTTTACAAATATTTTAAAGACTTTTTACCAAGTAATTACTGAAGTGTTGTTACAAGAGTGGGAATTGTGACCTGCAGGTCGATCCTTAGAGTCTTTATCGAATTGAGATTTATGGTAATTTAAAATGATGCTTCTGCCCAGTTATTCTTCATTATGACTGTAGAACATGGAACAGTTCACTTAAACTATAATTATGAGATTTAAATAAGATTAAGATTTTCTCTTTAGATATATAGAGGTATACCATTTCAGTGTTTTAAATGATAGTTAAGTAATGATAGATGTTAAGAGTAAGAATGTAGATAGTTTATAGAGTAGCCCCTATTGTGTTTGGTGGGGCGCTCTAATACTGTGCTTTCTGTGTCTCTGTTTGTTCGCTCATCTCTTTAGTAAGTCCAGCGGAAGCTCCTCCTCCAGCTTGGGGGATGTGATGTCATCAGGTGAGCCTGTGGTCTGGGGGGGTGGGGCTTGGGGACACAGGGGTGGGGTCACAGGAATCTCCAAGAAAAACGGAATCGTAGACATTTCATCAATGGGCGATTTTACTTCATCACTGTCCTGCGTAAGGCTAAAGAATGAACAAGCAGCTTCTTGTGAGCATGGGACAGTGAATTATGATTTTTTTGATGGTTCGTATCTTTTTTCAACTTTTACCAAGGCGAGAAAAGCTAGACTGACTGTTTTGTTTTCATTTTGCAGGCAAGCAGAAACAAAAAGTGGTAAGTGGTCTTCATCTTCACAAAGCAAATGGATATTCAGTGTAAATAACAGAGTTGAAATAAGGGTGTGGGACAGTAGATCATTACAGTAAATATACATATTAGAAACTTGTAGCTGACTTAGTTTTGCAAGTATGTGTATGTGTACTTTAAAACCCTGGATTGAAGAAGTTGGCATGTTCATTTATTACAGAAAACACAGCTTTTGTGTTCACTATGTATATGTACTTTATCTTGACATTTTTATCTTTTTGTGTCTATTCATAACTGATTAGACAGAGTCCCCCATTTGTATGCAACTGAATTTGTAAATAATTTCAACAGTTTTATGTTGCATTAATGTATGTTATAAATCTTTTTAATTATATATAGAATGTAAATATTCCTGTAGATTATTTGTAAATTCGTGTTAATATTCAATATGATATTTAAAATAGAAATAGTGCAGCCTTTATGTAATTACATTATTACACAGAGAAATTGCTGTTGTCCTACACACTGGAAATGGAAGAGTATTGACAATGTTTCTGGTAAGTGTTCTGATAACATGCCATTCTTTCAGACTGAGCATGTGGCCCCCTATGATGTTGTTCCCTCCATGAGGCCTGTGGTCCTGGTTGGCCCATCTCTAAAAGGATATGAGGTAAAGAGTTTCATTTCATATGTTTAATTATTTCATATGTTTGATCTTAAATCATTTTATTCATATTTCATTCTCAATCCTATGTAGTACTTAGATATTATGTATTATGTTATTATATATTTTTTAAGAGTAATGTGTGTGATATTCAGAGTAAATATGTATTTATTGTGTAAATATGCCCTTGTTATATGCCTGAAAAAGCTCATTAAAATTAAATGTTAATAAATTACTTTGCATAAATATATGCATGCATCAAAACCTGAATTTAACCCCATGCTTTTCTAGGTTTTATTCAAATGTGTTTGTGTAAGGGCATCTGTGTTTGTAAGATACAGAGAACACCAAATCTGTTCTCCTCTCTGCATCTACTTGCATGAACAAAACAAAAACATGCTCCTCCTCTCCGCCTTCGGTTGCCATGGCAACAACCTTCCGGGGTCCAAGAGACGTCAGTGGTAGAAAGTAGAGCAAGGTTTGAAATTAGAAAGAGAGGGGGAGAGAGATAGAAAGGAAGACGGAAAAACGAAAAGAAGAAAAGACAGATAGAGACAGGGAACTGGAGAGAGAGAGGGAAAGAAATAAGTGTCTGAGTGAATGAGCTGTCGACAGACAAACTGCCTGAAAAGGAGGGACAGAGAGAGAGAGAATTCAGCAGAGAGTGGAAGAAAGCAAAAGTGACAGAGACTGTGGGTAATGGTGTGTCAGATATGTCTAGACCCATGTCTTCCTTAAGGGATATTAAACTGTAGTCCAAACAGTTTCCAGAAAAATAACCAAAGACCAAAGTGCACTGTCAGAACGATTCTTGTAAAAGCATTTTTGCATTCGTCTTCATTTTTCCTCCCTCAGACACCTCTTACATATATTTTGTGTTGTGTAGGTGACCGATATGATGCAAAAGGCTCTTTTTGACTTCCTGAAGCACAGGTTTGATGGAAGGTGAGTGGAGTACCAAGGTCAAGTAGGCAATCAGAGAATTAGACACTTTCTGAGTCCTGAGCCTGTGGTCAAGAATTTCTGTAATTATATAGACCACAAAGTCTAATTCTTTGAGAGATTACAAGCAAGTTTTTCATTTTTGTAGGATATCCATCACTCGTGTGACTGCAGACATTTCCCTGGCAAAGAGATCTGTGCTGAACAACCCCAGCAAGAGAGCAATCATCGAACGCTCTAACACCAGATCCAGTCTTGGTAAGACATGTGCAAATAAGGCCAAATACAAACTGGTAATAGTGATAATAGTTCCAGTGATTCAGTTAATCTCACATGTTAACACTAAAGTTATTAATATTTCAAATGACTGTCATACTCTTTGTATTGCGTTACAACATGTGTTAGTTCTACATTAGAGTTTTTCTCTCAATTAATTGCATTCAAACAACTAAAGTTTTGTTTTCACCCTCCACATTTGTGTGTAGCTGAAGTGCAAAGTGAAATTGAGCGTATCTTCGAGCTGGCTCGCTCTCTGCAGTTGGTAGTGCTGGATGCAGACACCATTAACCACCCCGCTCAGCTGATGAAAACCTCGCTAGCTCCCATCATCGTCCACGTCAAAGTGTCCTCGCCAAAGGTACTCAGCCCACACACACACACTCACACACATGGCCTATGGCCCATTTGTAGGCAAAACGATATAAATGTTCCTTCAGATATGAACAACTGTGGCCATTGTACTCTGGTAACAATTGCAGAATCACCATAAATAACACGAGAGGCAGACCTATTTCTAAACCCTGGAAATGCTTTGCCGCGGTGCACAGTTGCCAGGTGTGTGAAAATCTTTGTTGCTCTGCAGGTCCTCCAGAGGCTGATCAAATCCAGGGGAAAGTCTCAGAGTAAACATCTCAATGTGCAGCTTGTAGCAGCTGATAAACTTGCACAATGTCCGCCGGTATGTTATTCAAATCTTACACAAACATACAGTCATCGGCATTTTAAAACACCCCCTTGTTCTGCTGGTGTTCAAATAGAGACTGTTGTCCATCTGTTAATCTGTCAATGCACAGTTTGTATTATCCATTTTTATCCACTTTTTAAGTGGTCAGTTTCTGGTCACAGAGCTGCATCTGACTGGATAGTTTTGGGAGGTGGACCCCTCAACATAGTAGTTACGCTCACATGTATAAATGCTCTAGCCATTGTGACTAATACACTTGTTTTCTCTCAGCACCATACACCACACACTGTGTTGAGAAAGGATCAATCACGTAATATCTGTTCTGTGGTTTGATCAGAGAACTAGAGGGTAGCTGACAAACTGTACCAAGAGATGATCTCTAGTTGTGCATCTACATAATGAACCTATAGGTAGTGAACATAATAAAGTGGAAAGCAAATGGTAGTACAAAGTCAGGCTTTCTAAATAATACAAAAGGTGAGTGTACATGCATATTGAACAGTCTAACACTCATTTCAAAAAACGTAAAATACTAGCAGACATTATCTGCTGTTTCTCACGCAATCAAATATATGCATGTTTATCCTTTTACAGGAGATGTTTGACATAATCCTGGATGAGAATCAACTGGAGGATGCATGCGAACACTTAGCAGAGTATCTAGAGGCATATTGGAAGGCCACTCACACCTCCAGCAGCACCCCACTAAACCCACTCCTAGGCCGAAACCTCGGCCCTGCTGCCCTTGCCCCCTACCCCTCCACCATCTCTGCTCTGCAGGTCACTGACCCCACAAAAACACACCCCTCACTACAGTATTTGTTTTGAGAATGTCTTCATATTGAACGATGAAAGAAGTAGTAAAGTTAAATCACTTGATTCAATGCTCTATGAAATATTACAATTTGATTCAGTTGAGTCTGATTATAATTGATAATTACTTAAAAATGTATGCAGTTGAATTTGCCAAAGTTATTCCACTGCAACCTATACTTAATATAACACAGTATAATATAAAATAAAGTTGAATTAGATTATCATGTAACAGTGTTCAAAAATGTTATGAATTCTGTATAATTGTCATTGTAGAGTTGTAATAGAGTTATATTGATCTCGTAGAATCAGCAGGGCCAAAGGACACGGCATGCCAACCACACCGGTGACCATTCTACGCCTAATGAGCGACGCAACCTGATGGCCTCTGATGAAAACTACCACAACGAACGAGCACACAAAGGTCGCAACCGTGGCTCGTCTGGCTCTCAGCATGGAGGTGGTGGTGGACGAGATCATCACTACATGGATGAACAACAAGACCCCTACCAGGACAGCTACAAGCCCCACCGCAACCGTAGCTCCCCAGGCAGCTACAGCCAGGACTCCCGCCACAGGCTCTGAGCCCCGAAACCCATCCCTTTCCTTGCCCAGTTCCACCACCCAGGCCTGAGCTGCAGTGCGACCAGAGCCAAGATGGCGTCCTTTCTCATCCTCCATTGCATTTCTTTTGGTAGGGCCTCTGGCGTCAGAGTGGACGTCATAAGCTTCTCCCAAACCCAAGTCATCAGAATGAAGCCTGCGTCTCCATCTGCAAATGTGTGACTCAAGAGGTGTGTTAAGAGAAGAAGGACAGTCCAGGGACAGGAGAGACTGCTTCACCATTCACACCATTCATGCTCTTTCTTGATGGTTTATTTCCTTGTTTATATGTCAGTTCTGTTGCTAAAGGCTGAGTTCTTCCCAGTCAACACATGTAAACAGATGTCCAAAAATACATCAGAGTGATAGCCCTGAAATCCATTGCTGGAAAGCAAACAGACACACACAAAATCTCCCTTAAAACAGATCAGTCAAGTCTGTGTGTGTGAGTCGAGTCTATGCGTGTGTTGCTACTGGCGCGCTACCATTACACATGCTTTCCTCTGGCATTACTGGTCTGCAAACATGCAATGCTGGATGCAACTGTGATGTGTTTGAGTGCATCACAAGAGCACCTCTGACAGTACAGTCAGGCTTAAATTGATAATATACCAACCCACTGCCAGTGATATTTTGTTATACTTACTGAATGAGGATAGAATTCTGTAAGACCAGGTCTCAGAGTCTTCCAAAGCCTCTGGATCTTTTGATGATGAAAGGGATTTTTTATACAGCTGAGTAAACAGTTGGATTCATTCAGCATTTGTGCTGCTGCTCGGCACAGCACACAATACTACACTCCTAACCTGTGCAGTTCTACGTACTTCACACTAAAGTGTTCATTCAGGACAGAAAGGGTAACTTCTTCGAACGCGCTGCCTCATAGCTTCCAGGGCCTTGATGGCCCGCTCAGCATTGACCATCTCCTGCTTATTAGAATGGCTGCTTAACCAAGAGACGCACACCAGCCAGATTCGCTGGTGAACAATAGTTTTGCTCTGAGCTAGTTTACAAAACATGTAGGTGACATTGCTGTTTTAGGCTTTACTCATCTTCATAGTTCAGATAATCACCACAAGTAGACCTCAGAACAGATGCAGTCCATGGCACTTTAGAAAGTGCGTGTTAGTGGGATGTATACTATTCATAGGGTGCTGGATGTCAACAAAGATAATCCCTGAAGATCAGGTGGGCACTACATTGGCCTTCTGACTTAAGTTCTGAGTGATTTGCCTCAACAGAGTAGCAGGTTCCTCAGTATTCACGTGACTTGCACTGACCTCTGGCATTGTCAGAAGGTAGGCAGCCGTCATACCTTAGCTGCTAAATGCTGAAGTCGGCTCTATTCTACCCCTCTACTTGAACATGGAATGAGAAAAAGGTGCACAAAGGTATAAGCATGTATGAACTTGAAAGTCAAGAACTCCCTGCCAATCCATGGATTTTTTCCTGCATTTCCTTGTCTCATTGATTTATGCTAGTTTGTGCGTTTTCAAAAATATTTTAAAAGAAGAGAAAAAAGCTTCTGAAAAAAAAAAACTTAAAGACTGCAAGAAGTATTTCGAACAAGTACATTCTGTATGCAGTTGTCTATGAGCATGCTTCTCTGTTAATACTATAACTGAGGATGAATGAACAATTACGGATTGAGAGTCAACGCCCATTTGACCATAAACGAACTGAAGATTCATTTCTGACTTCGCTGCTTGAGACAATCAGATGGAAGTTCTCTGTTCATCCGGAAACATTGTTCATCCCTTCCCAGCATCCTGCCGCCCCATCCCCAAGCTACATCTGAGCTACAAAACGGTGTCCATTTTTTTCTTTTTTTGTGAAAGTTGGAAAAATAATGAGGGAAATGCAAAACTGCATGCACAAATATATGATTTTAATTTATAAAACCACATTTGAAAAAAATGTTTTATGGAAATAATTGTGTAAAAGATCAATCTAGCAGTATTTAAGTTTTCTTTTACAAAAAAGAAAGGGGGGAAATAAATGGCAATTTTGAAAAAAAAAATCGTCACGTTATTTGGGGGCTAGTTAACATGCATGGGTCTCGAAAACAGTTGTGTATGGAGCAAGTTATTTCTTGATTTCACCACCAGACGGCACTCGAAGTAAACTTTGACGTCAGACTTTTCAGTAGTTTGGTTGACATTAGCTCTGAATATGACTGGGCCTCTGTGTTAATTAGCCTAAACCCTCACAGGCCCACTTTCCTCTCTTACCGAATCAATGCTTCATGCCACCACCAGGGGGCAGTAATTCTCTACCACATAATCCCTGTTCACAGGAGCAGCTGGCCTTTGCTGATGAAAGATTTGCTCCTCTCGCCCCCTACCTTTTCCCAACTCTCCGTTCATTCCTAGATTAAAGGCACTTTGTAGTGGAGGACGCTTTTAAGATCTAGCCTTTGGAACAGTGTCTGTTCTCTCTCACTCGAGTTTGGACAGACTTTGTTCCTTTTTTCAGAATTCGGGCCAAGTCTCGTGTTATAACACTTGAAACAGTGTCATTATTCGCTTTATTGGCAAACTACTTGTGAGAAAGCATTAGATGATTCTAGAGAATTTAGCCATTCTGTGAGATGTGAGGAAGAACTGTTTCTTTCCATTTATTATCAGTGTTTTAATGTTTAACGAAACATCTCAATCCCTATCATGCCGGAGAGGTGCCACAGCTTTTTATGCATTGAAAATGGTTGACCTCTTTATCAGGGTTTCATGAGTCTGGCAGCGTTGAAGGTTCTGCCACCAAGTAGCATAGTTTAACTGGGTTTGTTCTGGTTTAACTAGGCTCTAATGTGTCCCATTTAAAAGAACTGAATTCCCCACCCCATTCAGAAAAGACTAAATAATTAATATAATGTGGCGACCGGTGGAGGAAGGCGACGCAGGCAGAGAAGTTCTTTTTACCTTTTATTAGGCAACCAGCACAGCATTCAGCATCATCCCCCACAGCCACGGGGACAGCAGAATGCTTCCCCCCTGCTGGCTCGCACTCTCTCTCGTGCTCTCTCTAGCCCAGTCCAATCTGCTCCAACCCCCAACTCCATCTACTCCTCCAACTGCCACTGGCACCGCCCCTCCCCTTTTATAATCCACCCAAAAACCCGGGAGTTGCCA
>JBBPDE010000107.1:3334104-3345255 GCA_037974605.1 Nannopetersius ansorgii | reverse complement strand
GTTCTTTTTACCTTTTATTAGGCAACCAGCACAGCATCCAGCATCATCCCCCACAGCCACGGGGACAGCAGAATGCTTCCCCCATGCTGGCTCGCACTCTCTCTTTCTCTTGCTCTCTCTAGCCCAGTCCAATCTGCTCCAACCCCCAACTCCATCTACTCCTCCAACTGCCGCTGGCACCGCCCCATCCCTTTTTTAAACCACCCAAAAACCCGGGAGTTGCCACGGCGACGAGCCCAGGTACACTCGTGGCCCCTCCCGCACCCACGCGCTGATTACGCGTCCCCCACACTATCCCTGGCCCGAGCATGGACCCCCAGTGAACCCACCGTTAACCCCTAAAGTGCCAGATCGCCACAATAATTAATAATAACAATAATTTTTTAAAAGCCCATGCCCTGAATGAATTTAAAGGTTAATGTTTAAATTCATGTTTATTAATGTTAAAGGTTATGGTTGTGACGTAGGAAGCCTATTCTTCTTAGAAAAATGATGGAAGTTCATGCCTCTTCAGATCACTGGCACATTTTTTTAAATTAAACGTTAAGTAACCACAGCAAAGGACTACTCTGTTGTTGCCAGGCAACATGTTTTTTTTCACACATTAATATGATGAGGGCTTGACAGTGGCCCACACTGCGCCTGGAAACAATACGGCTGATGCAGCATCATGTGGAGTTTTGAACGTCAGCATTTTTGGTGTGTTGGGACTGATTGCTGTTCTTTACCCGCTAAGTTGACTCGGCCCTTGTGTTTAACTTCGTTACACGTTCTGCATAATTTGTCCCAGCTCCCTCAGCGTTTCCACAGGTAGTGGAGAATGGTGTGTTTTTAAGCTGCTGAGGAAGTATGCCAGCTCTGGACGCACATGTGGAGAGACTAAGACGAAGGGGCTTGTGAGGGAGTCATGGAGAGCCGCTAAAACAAGCCAGTCAGTGAAAGCACCTACAAAAACATTATGCAACTGAAGCAGCGAATGTCAACGTGCCTCAGTCTGATTTGAGCATAGCATAGCCTACGTTTAGTACTAAAACTCACAAGGCAGGAGTCCAGCTTGTGTCTGGATAACACATTTTACATTTGATGAGCCAACGAATTGTTCCAGTACAGAGACAAAGAGCGTTTTAACATATTATTGTCTGTATCTGATTTTTTTAATCTGTTCCCTCATCTTGCCCGAGTACAAATCTGGACATTGCACAAATCTCTACAGAATGAATGTGCACAAATTCCAATAGAAACTCCAAAATCTTGTGGAAAGCCTTCCCAGAAGAAGTTGTAAATCTGCAAAGGGGGACGAGCTGCATTTTAAAGTCTATGTATTCGAATGCAGTGTCATTAAAGTCTCTGCTGGTGTAATGTTCAGGCGTCCCAATACTTCTGTCAATATAATACAGCTTCTGTGGCACTTTCCTTATCTCTCTAGATTTAGTTCTTAGATGTGACTGGGTTATTTCTTCCTCTGGAGGCGCTAATTACTTTAATATTTTAACGATATTACACTATGGCCCTCCAACGACACATGGCTGCTTTTTAAGCCTACACAGACTCATGTGAAGTGGCATTGAGAAGCACAAGCACAGATGGTCACAGGTCAGGTTGCGCCCAGTGACTCTTGCCAGCCCATCATGGGTGTGAATGGAGGGGGGGTAAGAGCAAAGCATCCCGTCCAACCTGGCAGAGTCTCCTGCAAATCGCTCCTTCCGCTGAATGCGGTTTTTAGATCTGCTTCTCCCACTCATGCTCTAGCTCTCTGTCTATCTCCCTCGTTTTCTTCCTCCCTCTTTCCTAGTTTCTTTAGGTCTATTTCTGAAAAACTGGGTCACAGCTCAAAGATAAGGTGCTATATTTCCATTGCTGGCACTGTCAGACTTTTGGTGACTGTGATGAAAAATGGAGTATGATTTCATGCAGTAAACCGTCCAGAAACACTGTATACACTCACAGAATATAGGCTATTGATGGTGCTTTGACAACTACATGCATATAGGGTCTAATATCGGACTGCAAAGTATAGATGGTATAATGGTATCAGGCCCAACTTAGGGGAAAATTACAAAAAAGTGGTGCCAAATGAGATGATCTGTACTCTCCAGTGGCAGCACTACCACATTTCGGTCATAAATCATTTATCCTTTAATTAGGGGGGTTCATTGGCAATGACTTGGCAACGACTGTGCCTGTGCCAATGCTTAGAGCGGTGCGCTGTTCACATAAACCCTTTCAAGTAACAGCTTGGTTAAAATGTATACAATTTTTCACTTACTGCCAATACAACCCAGGACATGTTTAGCTTCTTTATTTTAGAACTGGAGCTGTGAGACTACACACTAGAACTTAATAGTAACCCAAATATATTCCATAAATAGGACACAGTATGACTCACTTTGAGCTATACAACTGAATTAAACTCGACTGTGTAGCTGTGGATGGCTGGTTTAGACAACAGGGTCTGTTTTCACAAACAACCTTTGAGTAGGAGTGCTGATCTTGAATCAGATTTTGTGATAAAAGCCGCCATAAACATAAAGGAATCTGATCCAAGATCAGTCCTCCTCATGACTGCTTTGTGAAAGCTCTAGTGTTGTTTGGACTGGCTGCCTGTACTTCCTGTAAGTCATACTGTGTCCTAAACCACATCAACACCACCTTAATGAAGAGCTGGAAAGAAGCTGAAAGAAGTTTTGGTGATGCATTTTCAAGGAAACAATTTGAGTGACTATTATCTTCTGGTGTTAGCAGTGCTAGCCTCTAGCATTAAAACCAAAAAATCAAAACACTGATCTTTGCTTTTAATCGTAAGACTTTTGTTGGTCTGTAACTATGATTAATTATTTGGCAACTATGATATCTGTGGGTGTGTTCTGACATACACTGATAAGCCATAACGTTGAAACCACTTGTCTAAAATTGTGTAGGTTCCTCTCGTTCTGACAAAACGGCTAAATTGGGCCCTTGTCAAAGTTTTACAGACCCTATCGCTCACCCATTTTTCTGCTTCCAGTACATTATCTTCAAGAACTGACCATTCTCTCGCTGCCAAATAAATCAGACTCTTTCATTTCCACCAGTGTACCAAGATTGTCAAAATCATTCACTTCACCTGTCAGTCGTTCCAATGGCTGAGATTGCAGGCCATTGAATACACAAGTTCAATGGACCCTGAACAAGTTTAATGGAGAATGTCGCTCGAAAATGGTTGCTCAACTGCTATTTATGAATGGCCTTAAGAAAGGCACTCAAGCACAATTTATGTGGTATCACGTTTTGGAAATGACGGATCCATAAAACTGTCTTGCTGCAATGTTTGAAGGCAAAATTGCCCACGTTCACAAATTCGCGGAGAAAAACATCCGATTCATGGACCATAAAGCTATAAACCTCCTCCAATTATAACCCAATGAAGCACCTCAAATCACTAACTCTCTCTCCTTTACTCTTTGACATTCGTTATCAAGGAAGTCTGTCTTTTATTTTCTGTACTCTTGTCCGGTGACAGACTGAACAGCCCATGTAAAGTTTTGTACCGTTATTGCCACTGTTTCAAGGCTTTGTGTAGGAATACTGCCGGATTCTTATTTAGTTCCCTAGTGACTGCCTTAGAATAGTTCTGAAGGAGAATTACACTCTATAGGCCATGAATATCTTCAAAATGAACTTCTTCTTCATGGCTTGCTAAACAAAAAAGGGCTGAGATTATAATCTCGACCTTTGGTGACTGCCAGCAGTAGCCATCAGCTGCTTGTTACTATACAACCCATTAATTACCCACTTGATTAATCATTATGTGTGCTTTGTTAGCTCCGAGAGATTGGTGAGAGATGAGTAGCACGTCTGTTCGTCCTGCCTTTCCAAGCCAGCCAATCAGCAACGCTCCCCATTAGAGGCGACAGGAACGTCACTTCACGGCAACTTCTCACCACCCTCCAAAAGGTCACCCTCGAAAGACAAGGTTCTCCTGTCCTCTTCCATTACACCTTTCTTTTTTGCTGCTGCTGCTGTTGTTACTTTTTCTCCTCCTCTTCTCCTCCTCCTTTCTCAGGCCACTTTCTCATTTCTCTTGTTCTGCAAAGCACTGATGCGTAGCCTAGGTGACATTTGAGAGGCCCTTGTTTGTTTTCCCCTGTAAGTTGTAAAAAAAAAAAGAAAGAAAGGGAAGGGAAGGAAAAAAAAGAAAGAAAGACAGATCAAACAGCAAGATCAAAACAGGCCTGCGTCACAGGAGTACTAGCAGGTTACTGTAAAATGCCATCCGTCATCAGGGGGTCATTTGGTGGAGTGTGGCATGAGACTCAAGAAAGAAATGGGATCTAGACCCTGCAAGCATTTTCCAGCCAGATTCCACAGAAAGACCACATCGCTCATTGTTGAGTAAGAGCCCATACAAAATGCCTCCTCTCTCAAAAACTCTATGGAGAGCATTACAGATATTTATGCAGTCAAACAGGTTTTAAGTAGTACCTGCTATTGGTCATGTTTTTGCATTTTCATAGTAACAACAGCTGTGCATTTTTCCTGAAAATGGGCTATAAGATGTACTTTTTTCATCAGAAGTGTTTTCCAGGCACTAAGTTGTGTGTTACAGACTTTCATCCTGTAATACATAAAATGTCACCACTTCCAAGCATGCAAACAACTCACAGTGAGAGCCTGCCAGGCCAAAGTGCAGCCTCCACATGGCAGGGTTAGTCACAAGAACTAAGCCTTTGACACAAGTCCATATTCCCTCATTTAAGACAGACATTTTAAACAATTTTATACACAGATTCCTCAAATGCATACTCCAGATGTCTGAATTTTTCTTAAATATATTTCAGTTTTATTGCAATATTTCATTCGCTGCTTTAAATGAATATTGCACCTTTCTTTTCAAATGTGTTTTTTTTTTTCAGTGAACATTTTTTAATATATTTTGGTTGTAAAGCTGCTTTATACAACATGGAATTGTACTTGCATTGTGCATAAGCACACTTTTAGAAACTGTTAAGGGTAATTTTCCCATCTGTTAACCCTTCTATGGGGCACATTGTAGCTGCTTTTGGCTGGATTGTTCACAGTCTAGCTGCCGGACACATGGTTACATTTAGATTTGTGTCACAGATGCACAGGTTCCTCGCATTTATAAAGATGAGAGTTACTCACTTACTTTGCACCAAAAGTGGTATGTTGTGCCCCACTCTCCCCTACTTCAGATTTTATCTGGGTGGAGGAAAATGCTTTCATATTATCTGAGGACATTGCACTATAACTATCACTGTTTCACGTGTCTTCTAAGCATTTAGGCTACTTTATCTGAATATTAATGCATTTGCCGTCACAGGCATACACATAAAACCAAGTAATGCATGCCTTTACTTGACACAAATGCATTCATAATTTTCACATGAAGATTACATCACCACAAATACAGCTATATACATTCATTAAAGCATGTACACAGTGCTTTGGAAATGCCATTGATCCCAGGGGTGTATATGCTGTGCTTTCTTGTCGGTCTAGATGTGAGTCAAGGTCCTGCCTCTCTTATGCTCTAGTTGCTTCTTTTCTTAGTCCCAGTCTGCAGGCAGAGACATGAGAGGCATCAGTCTGGCAGCTGGCCTACATAGTCCTGTCTGCTATCCACTTTTGGCCTTTCTTTCTCTCAAGCAGTGTTAGAGTTTTAGCTAAGATTGAGGGGGTGGGGGTGTAAGTAACCCCCCGCAGTTGAAGTCTATTGGGTTTAATGTGCGTACCTGCATGTCCCACGGTGTTGTCCCCTGTAGGCCTAGGGCTACAGAACGATTTCCCACCTTGCACAACACAATGCCCTCCCCTACCTCATCAGCATGTGTCAAAGCCAGCAGCTTAAGGCACGGGCCCGTTAGCCCTGGTGTAAATGGGTTCAAATCGGGGAATGAAAATGGTCAAGGTGTTAAGAGACTGCCTCTGGCCACGAGAGAGAGAGAGAGAAAAATTGCTTTCGCAACAGTGCTCCTGAAAGGCCTTGGAGACTACATGAACCGTCTAAGCTGTGGCATACACACCGGCTGAGAAGGTGGGGGGATCATGTTGGCGCACGTATCATGAGGCCTGTGCTAACCAGGTCCCTTTATGTTTTAGTGCAACACATATGTTAGTTAGTATTAACCCGTGTTAAAAGATCAACCTGGCAGTGTGAGTAATCCATTAAATTATTTAACTTTTTTTTAAAAGTAGTTTTTGATGGAAGAAAGTGTGTGGTTTACTTCCATTAATGGTTTTATGCAATGGAAAGTGTTTTATGGTACCTTAAAAGCTGGCAGCAGGTGTATCCGAACCTGCTGATTTCAGTGCAGTATTTTTATCCATTTTTCTCCCACAAGGTTCAAAAACATCCACTCACTCTGACAAAGTGCTCCACTTAAACCACAGCATGTTAGCAATCTAAGAAAAAGCTAAATCGCTGCTGGAACCCTGCCTCTGAAGTCAGGGTCTGACAGAAGTGTTTTACACCTACATCCTATCTGCTTTTTTCTGAAATAAGCACTAGATATAGTCAGTGAACTCACTACGAAGAAACTGGATACTACCTGGAACAGAGCTGACCAAAATATAAAGGAATTCACTTTTAGGCAGAACAGCTTAAACATAACTTATCAGATAACTGGTGAGGCGTTTATGAGAACTCAGTGATTGAAGAGGGAAAACACTAAACCCTGCAGAGCTGTGGCCCAGAATGAACCCAGTTTGACACTGCTGATT
Source organism: Nannopetersius ansorgii (assembly GCA_037974605.1). Classification (NCBI taxonomy): domain Eukaryota; kingdom Metazoa; phylum Chordata; class Actinopteri; order Characiformes; family Alestidae; genus Nannopetersius; species Nannopetersius ansorgii. The sequence goes on along the minus strand of JBBPDE010000107.1, from coordinate 3,338,535 downwards.
TAAAGCACTTTGAATGAATGAATGAAAATACAGATGAATATAGCTGCGGCCTAAGGGTTTAGCATGCTAACTAGCACTAGTCCAACCTTACATGACACGTCATGCCAACATCTGGACTCTCCCGGTTTATTTGATCAAAAACACATATTAAAGGCATGCAAGGCAGCTCTTGTTTTAAGAAAGATGAAAGCACTTTGTGCTTATGATTCACTTTTAAAACTGCCCCTGGAGAACCTAGCGGCTAATGGTATTATGAGTCAGCCTCTCTCTCTCTCTCTATCTCTCTCCTCCTGTCTTTCAGGTGTAGCCATGACTACCAGAACCGTAGAGGTTGGGGTTGTAGAAAAGGATGTGTGGGTGGGGAGTTATCTGACGCTGCAGTGAATGACAGCAGATGAATGAGACTGAACTGTGGCATTGAAAGTGCTCACATATATATATAGAGAGAAGTTAGTGAATTAAGCCTGATTCAGGGTTATTACTAATGTTTAATCATGTCACTGCAACTGAATGGAAAGCAAAAGCGTTAACTGCTGAATGAAAGGGTACTAACGCTATAGGAAATGACTGTGCTGCCCTGAATAGGAAGAAACCTTGAGAGTTTCTGACCTCAAGCAATGAATGGCTGTGGAGGAAGCTGCTCTGAAAATGTCTTAGACAGTGATGGAGAATGCTTCTCTCTAAATGTTGAGTTTTAACACGCTAAAGTTTTGGGCTTGATTTATGCACAGAAAGTCTGTATAGTCTATACTGTCTCACTATTCTGAGTGGATATCTGAGTACATTAGATTAAAGCTTTTGACTGCCTTCCAGTATGAAACCTTGTGGGTCTGATTCTGCATAACCGCAATGTCTATGCATTTCGAGGTTTGAACCTATAAAGGTCTACTTCATAACCCTGAAAGATACTGTTTTTTCTAAAAGTGTAATATGCATTTGGTCATTCCCACCAGCCCTATTTAAGTTGAATTTGTTCACTGTAATTTAAGGGATAACTGGTGAGATATGTGGTTTTAATCCAAAACATTTTAATCCAACACCCATAGTTTCTTTCAGTAATAACTGCAGAGTGAATGACTTTTAATGACTCAGACCTCACTCAGTGATAGCACTCCAGTTCAGATCCACCTCATGTTAATGACATTACCCACGAATAGACTTGGCCACTTTTTAAACTATGGTCTTTTGGGGTAATATACACATATTTAATGCCACACTACAAACTACAACATATTGAGGGATGAACATTTAAGGTAAGTTTGATTTGTGCTAAAAAAAAACACTATAATACACTTATTTAAAGCAATTACAAGTTAAACATATTACAGATGTAGGCAAATGTAGCATTAGGTTACTGTCACGACGGAGGGGTTTAACCCACTGCCATGATTTGCCTCGGAGCATAGAACTGACACTGAAGCAGGAATCCATGCTGTTTGACTTTATTTACAGAATGAAATTACAAACTAGAAACAAAACCTGGCGCAAGGGCCGTTACACATGAACATGAATAAGGATCAAAGCAAATGTGAAGCGTAAGTGCGAAGCAGTGTCGCACGAAGCAAAATCACACGAAGCAAAATCGAGGGACAGACGAAGAAGGTTACACGAGACAGAACTTAAATACAACCCGTGATCACAGACCAAACACAAAGCACCTGAACAACAAAAACCACGTGACACATGAATACCCAGACATGACACATCAAAATTAAAGTCCCAAAACATTAACAAAACAGAACCAAAACCAACAGAAAAGCAGTGGCCCCTACTGGCCACTGACCGACCCGCAACAGTACCCCTCACCCCCTCAAAGCCGCCACTCCAGGGCAGAAGGGCCCAACAAAAACCCACCCCAAAACAACACCAACAGAGAGGGGGAGGTGGTGGCCCCCGTTCCCCACCTGCGTCGTTCCCCCACTGTCCTGTGGCCGAGCTGGTTCCACCTTAGCCCGGGCGATGCGGGTGTGGACCGTAGGATGCTGTCCTTGTCCCACGGTCCGGGTCCCTCACCGAGGAACCCCTCAAAGTCCCAGGCGGTAGTCCCGCCACCGGGAAAGCCTTCGGCTGGCAGGGTGCTCTCTGTCCCCCAGTCTGGGCTCCAAAACCCCGGCCACTGCACCACTGCAGTCCGGCATAGCGGCCCATCCGTGGGCCTCCTCTGGGCGCTCACCACGCTCCGCGCTGTCCGACAGGCAGGCCCGTCCGTGGGCCTCGGCTGGGCACTCCTCGCGCCCCGCACTGTCTGGCAGACAGGCCCCTCCGTGGGCCTCTTCTAGGCTCTCCCCCGGCTCGGTAGAGCCTGCTAGCTCTAGGCTGCTGCTAACTGTTACGCTAACCCCCTCCTCTGACTCACCCGGGACTGAAGGCTCCAGGCTGTTGCTGCTAGCTGCTATACAGACCCCCTCCATCCCCCACCCACCCCAAGCACTGTACGCCCCCCCAAAATAACATGGGGGATTCTCCCCCCTTCGGAGGCGATGAACTCCCATCACCCCCCCGCTGCTAGCCTCTCAGCTGTGCTAACAGCTAATGCTAAACCCACTAAAAGCCCGGCTAACCAAGCTAGCCCTGGGTCAATGTGGTCTTCGGGGGTTATTGTTTCTACGGGAGCTGTCCTGACGCTGGGTAGGGGAATCAGGGGTGTTTGAAGCTCACACTGGCCTGCTTCTAAGGGGCCTAAAAGGTCTACCTGGGCCCCCACCTTGGTTGACTCTTCTGGCCCACTAGCTGCTGCATTAATAGACCCCAGCCTTCTTTCAGGGAGACTCAGCCTGGGTGCTGGTGTGGGCGGCTGCTCTGGGAAGGGCCCCGGGGTCTGTGCTGGTCAGGGAGGAAGGTGACGGAGACGAGGAGCAGGTACGGGATGCGGCCTGCGCTCTCCCACACGCTGGACCCTCTGTACCTCTCTGCACCGGCCTCGCTCGGGAAACACCACCCTCGTAGGCGACTCGGGAAATGCCAGCCTCGTTTGTGGCTCGGGAGACGCTGCCCCCTCCGGCGGCACAGGAATCGCCGCTCTCTCCGGCAGCACAGGAAGTGCTGCCCTCTCCGGTGGCATGGCTACCTCGCCCTCTGGTGACATGGTGGGGGTCACTTCACCCTGCCTTCTTTGGCAGGGAGTGAGGCTCACAGGACCATCTGAGCCGGATTGGTGGCAAGTCGGAGGAGCCCTCAGGCTCTCTGGGCAGCTGTGGACTGGGTGGACTACGGACCCGACGTGGACCACCACGTCTCCACCTGCGCCGAGCCGCATACCCACCCGAGAGCTCTTCCGGGGCTGAGTCGAAGACGTAGTGGTCCACAAACCGCTCAGGATCTATGATCGGGGATCCATCGATCCACCCGTACCACAGAGAGCTCCGGTCCTCCTCATCGTCCTCTGATTCTCCACCGTTAAGCAACTCACGGCCCGACCACCAACGCTCCCCACTCCAACTGACCCCATCTGGCAGGTCCACACTTCCTATCCCCAGCGCCCAGGCGTTCAGGGCGTCATTCCACTCGCTGATGGCTCGGTCGTCCTCACTTTCTTTTGTTTGGTCTTGGTCTGTCCATCTGTCATCTGTCACAACGGAAGGGTTTAACCCACTGCTGTGATTTGCCCCGGAGCATAGAACTGACACTGAAGCAGGAATCCATGCTGTTTGACTTTATTTACAGAACGACATTACAAACTAGAAACAAAACCTGCCGCAAGGGCCGCTACACAAGAACATGAACATGAATCAGGAACAAAGCAAACGTGAAGCGTAAGCGCGAAGCAGTGTCGCACGAAGCAAAATCGATGGACAGACAAAGAAGGTTACACAAGACAGAACTTAAATACAACCCGTGATCACAGACCAAACACAAAGCACCTTAACAACCAAAACCACGTAACACATGAATACCCAGACATGACACATCAAAATAAAAGTCCCAAAACATTAACAAAACAGAACCAAAACCAACATAAAAGCAGTGGCCCCTACTGGCCACTGACCGACTCGCAACAGTTACATTTAAGTATCTAGTCAATTTTTGTAACTAGTAACTTTTGTAACTAATTTTTGTAACTACTTAATGGTGCACCCACTGCTGACACGTCCAGTCAAACAAATATCCTTAAAAAGCAGCTTAGGTTACAGGGGTATAAAGGCACCCAGCGTTGGGTAACATCTTTGGGACTGGTTCCATACATGTCAGTCATTTCAAACTATACAAAACTATACAAAATCTGCCTTTAGAAAACACACACACACACACACACACACACACACACACACACACACACACACACATATATATATATATATATATATATGATACCCAGGGAAAAAAAAGTATTTAGATTTTTTTTTTCATATATATAAAGTGTTGGGGTGGTAAGAAACAAATAGCAAAGATTATTTTGTTTGTACCTAATTTTATTTACATTTTACAACATGT
>JBBPDE010000107.1:3320074-3331532 GCA_037974605.1 Nannopetersius ansorgii | reverse complement strand
ATATCAGGTCACTTATCAGTACTGTATGAAAAACAAGCTGTTTGGGAAGTAAATAGAAGTGGGGTTTTTTTTACATAAAACCATAGAAATGTTCCAAGTAATCAAAAAACAATAGGTGTACGTCCCTTAAAAATAATTATGAGAGATCCAAAAATTCCTCAGTATGAAATGGCGTACTTTTAGGGAGCTTTCTGGGGTCTGGACGGACCGGTTGACTGGCCCTTTAAAACAGTATTCACAGTGGACAAACATCTGGCTGTTGAATGAAACCCAGCCATTCATAAAAACAGCACAGGGGAAGACTGTGATTGGCTTCCTGAGGACAAAAACATACCGAAGTCGTTCGCTGCCTGCTATTGGACACTGGCGCGATTGACGTGATAGTTACCCAATCAGCGTGCTTCTCAGTGTTAAGCCGTCGCTTATGGAAAAGCGGGCGAGTCCATTGAGAAAAATTTCAGTCTCTGAGCGGAGAGCGCAGCACGAGCCCTCCGTGTGTTTTCACTGGGATTTAACCCGTCTACTGGATTTTTATTAGTCTATTACTGCAGCCTCGCAGATTAAAATAACTGGTGAGTATCTCTGCATTCGTCCTACGCGTTACCACATAGCTAAACCTCAGTTTCTGCAGTAGTTTTTATTTGCTTTTTGTTTTTTACGAAGTTAAAATCACTTGCAGGGCACCGTTCAGCGTGTCCCTCTTGTTTTGTGCAGCGAACGCCATTTTCTCTATGCTACTTATTTGGGCGACCATTTTCTAGTAGTTGTTGTTATTGTTGTTTTTTGTTTACTGTTTACGTTAGTTAGTGTTTCTTGGTTTCTGAAATGCGTAGAAGTCTCTAAAAAGTAAAGCCCCTTTCTCGTTTTTTGGGAGGGAGTAATGGTTTGGGCTGCTAGTGTGTGTGTGGGGGGGGGGTTATGAATGGCGCGTTTGAGGGTTTTTTCCTCCCTTTTTTTCGAAAGGGATCAAATTTCACTTCATTGAGAAAAACAAGAGGCCGGGTGGAGGGGAGGAGAGCACAGGAGAGAAAGAGGGAGGGGGAGGGGGAGAGAGAGGGAGGGATTGAACTTATTGAACTCAACGAGCCCTTAAAGAGTTAACCCTTTCTATTTATACATCTTATATTAGTGTGTGTAGTTATATATGTGTGTGTATGCATATATGTGTGTATGTATGTGTGTTTGTATGTATATTTGTGTATGTCTGTATATAATATAATATACATATGTATGGATGTCTGTGTGCCAGTCTTTTGTGAGATTTTTCTGTTTCTCCTTACATGCATTAACACAGGCGGGCCTTACGTTTACAGTTGAACAGAAAAAAAACAGATTGGAAGTGATCTGCCTGGTCAGCTTATGTTTGTCAGAGACTTTTATAACCAGCAAATTCTTTGTATCTCTGTTGGGAAGTCATGGTAATTGTGCAGAAGCAATAAGAAGGAAAATATGGTTTAATTACATCTTATTTAGATCAGCTGCTTGGCTCAGGTCTCCGCCAATAATGATACTTGCGTCAGGGTGTGTGTGTGTGTGTGTATGTGTGTGAGAGAGAGAGTGAGAAAGTATGAGTATGCATGAAAAAGAGCAACACTGGTCATACTTTTGTGTACCTTTCTGTGCCAGCAGGGTGAAGCTTGTGCCTTATGGTGGGATTGATATTCACCCACCTCCCCCACACACTACAAGAAAGATATTGCAGAGTATTATACAAATTAAACCCAGTTATGATCTTGCACGCTTCTCCTCTGCTCTCTCCAGTTAGGCTTAGTGAGAGTGGCTCCCTCCCTTGGGCAACAGATGGCTGTGTGTAGTTATGTAAGGCCCCCATCTGTACCGTGAGGCTTAAATCGTGTGTGTGTGTGTGTGTGTGTGTGTGTGTGTGTGTGTGTGTGTGTGCACGCGCACGCGCACGCATAAGTGCATAAGTTGGTGTAAGAAAGTGTGTCCCTGTTCTTGAGCCGCATGCTCCATTTGCGGAAAAGAGTCAGTACTCCACAAACAAACAAGCTGGTTGAAGGCTCTGCACATCAAAGGGACAGTTGGTCGTGTCCTGTCAGTTTTAGGGACGTCCAGTGACAGCTGCCCAAATCTCTGGCCAAGTGCTCAGCTCTCTCAAAGTGCCACTTTTCTCGCCTCTTCCTTCATCAGGTTCCGGCAGGCGAGAGGAGAGCCCCCCGTGTGAAGAGAGAACCCCCCGTTCCTATTCTCTCACCATCTCCAGTTCGTTCCAGTCCTCCGGCCGCGCTGCCGAACCCGCCCAATGGACGGCTTTTATGACCAGCAGGTCCCTTTCATGGTGCCACCCAGCGTAAGTGCCGAACCAGCTTTGATTGAACTTTGAGTATGTTCTAATAGATACTCTTAGTTCTGGTCAGAAGAGTTTAACGTCACTGTCTTAACAAAAAGATGTTGTTTTCAGATGCGGTAAAAGCTACAACAGAAATCAAACTGTTGCAATGTCTGCTAAATAAGAGCATCTGCTAAATTAGAGCATCTGCTAAATGCTCTAAATGTTATGCCAATGTACTGTACATATCAATAATTTTTGTACCCATCAGTGCTATAATGTTCCAACTACAGCACTGCTGGCCCCTGCTGATTGTAATGGTCTGTTTGTAGAAATGTGACCCCGGGGAGTCAGTGTGCAGGCCACTGAGTGACAGGAAGAGAAAGTTTGTTGACACCGAACTCGCCCAGGACACAGAAGGTAAAGATCAATAGTCTGCAAGATACATTTCAAATGAAACTGTGCATTTCTCTTGTATATTCCTGAATCAATTCTCCTTCTCCCACAGAGCTCTTTCAGGACCTCATTCAGCTGCAGGAAATATGGATAGCTGAAGGTAAAATTCCTAATTGTCACATAAAAGCTTGTAATTTAACATTGGTGGGTTTTTTTTGTGAGTAGTCAAGTTCCTAAAGTGGGCATTTTGGCTGATTAGCTATCTTGAGTCCTCGCTATCATATTTAGTAGGTCCCACAGTTCCACCTGAAAAAAAAAAAAAACGTACTCACTGCTGCCCTCTAAAGGTGGTACAGTCAGCACCGGTCAGCAATTTTGTTTTTGGAAACAGCCTTAGAGGGTCCTCGGGCTACGTCACAAACCCATTCCATCGACATGCCTTTAACCTGAAATTTGGTGCAAGTTGAAACAGCCCCTAGCCTCAGTCACTTACCGATCCTTACACATCCTTATCCATACGCCATATGACTGCGTTTTCTGATGTAGTAGATAATTAAACTATATTTTTTTAATAGTAGATAATTAAACTGTGTATGTATGTATATATATATATATATAATAGTAGATAATAGTAGAAAGCTAAACTGTACATTTTGCTCATTGCTCATCCACTGTAATTCCTGTTTATAGTTAATACAAATTGTATATTATGTTCATATATCCATACTGTGTGCATACTTCATACATTCATACTGTTCATACTGTATGTTATGTATATCATGTTCATACTACTGTAAATCCATCTGTAAATATTATTCAGTTTCTTCTTGTACATATACTCATAACTTATAACCCATAACTTATAACTCATACTTATACCTTTATCCTGCACTTGCTGCTTTTTGCACTTCTGGTTCGACCTAAGCTGCATTTCGTTGCCTTGTACTTGTACATGTGTAATGACAATAAAGTTGAATCTAATCTAATCTATTCTGCCGTCACGTGCAATCAAACTAGTTCGCCAATAAGTATGAGGCTAACAGTGAAAGTGCGAGTGTCACATTGTAAAGTCGAAACGTCATATGTCGAGACTGTTGTAACCCGAGGACCCCCTGTACAGGCCACGTTCAGAGCTTTCAATGCTTCTGCATTAACATACCTTGTTATTTAATACTACACCTATAGCCTGCTGTTACAAAACTGTTGTTTACCTGAAGATTGATCATTATTATTATTACAATGTGTTTCGTTTCATTTGTTTGTCATATTTGTAACACATGGCCGTGAGTGGGTAGTAGTGTGTTAGTGTTTTATCATGGTTATGGGGTTTTACCTACTCTTAACTGTGGTAAAATCACAAACACAACCTGGCTTGGCTTGTTCCTTGATTGTCCAGTCAAAGAATCTGATAATACCCTCCCAGGATTGTTGATGCCTCTTTAACAACAGCTGTACATTATGCTCAACCCTGCTCCGAGTTTGACATGAAACAAGTTTGGAAAAAGTTTGGCTTTTGTATGTTTGGCCCTCTTTAAAGCACTTTAAAGAACCAGACTAATCTCCCCCTTTATTGTCCTCTGTCTGCAGCCCAGGTTCCCGATGACGAACAGTTTGTTCCTGATTTCCAGTCGGATAACTGTGAGTATCTGATTCTGGAGTATGTGGGAAAGGCAGGGAATGTGGCAAGTTGCACGACTGCCAGTAGTTGGCTATTTGCATGCATTTCATGAATTATTAACAACAGTCTGTGGTGAAAAAATTCTCTCTCCATAGACTGTCACAGATTTTATGACCTGCTGATATCGCCAGATAATGTTAATAGTCACTTTGGTTAATGGCAGTGTTGATAGGGTTTGAAGTAATGCTTAACATTTAACGGTTTATCATCTGCTAAATGTAACTGTGTTAAACATAAGGCTTCTACCATGGGCTTGGACAAAAGCCTGCTCTCCAAGGCCATTTGAAGATCATTGTGTAGGCTTTGTGCCTTTTGTGTCGAGTGAAAAATGGACTTCAGTAGGGTTTCCAATTTTCATTCCAAGCTGTTCTTGTGTTCTGGGCTTGGGCTCCAAATGTTTGGATTGAAAAAAAAACGTGTGCATGTGTGTCTGTGTGTGCGCACACTTGAGGAGGATGTTGTGCAAGGGCCCAGAAACACTACTGCAGTGCTGTAAATCACTTCAGCCTTCAACGAAGTGACATTTTAATGGGTCGAGACACACACACACGCACTGCACATTCAAACACAAACACACTTACTTCATTATGTGCCGAACACTGGTCTGGCTGTTTCCCTTGTTAGGTTTTTTTTCCCTCCCATTTGGCATTTGAATATGTTTAGTTGTGCACTCTATAGAGTTAATGCGACTTTGTGTGTCTTGTGCGCCAAGTGTTTACACATGCATATGTTTGTATAGGGGGTCTATGTTACTCTGGCATGGTGCTGCAGCTTTGGCCGAAGACTTGTTTGTCTCACAGACCGCTCTTTCACCATGCCTGGGCAAAAGGACTCCTTTTCCATCATGACGTTACCCTATAGCCTATAAGTCCCTTCATTTACACAAACACACTCAGAGAATGCACAAATACTCTATTTGAGATGGTTCCTGGTAGAATCATGGTTTTACAGGTTGGTTCCATGACACATGTTCTGAAAACATTGGCTATGCTTGTATACATGAGCACTTAGGAATATTGCTGAAAAGCCCAAACCATTAGGATTTTGATTACTTGATACCGACTAAAAACAACCAGTAGTGCCACATTAAACAGCTGCAAACTTGCCTAATGTGTCTAACATCTTCCATGGACGCAAGAGAACACATGCGTCCATGGAACTGTTCCACACTGGATGGGGTTCCTCACTGGAAAAATATGAGAGAACCACATTTGGTTCTCTTTAAGACCGTTTCTTTGGCTGGTTATTTAAATAATCACGTGTAATAATAGGGATTTGCAGATGTGAAGAACATACTTGGCATTAAAAGCTTTAAAAACCTGCTTGATGTAAAAGCTCTACCCGTGTCATTCCTTGATTCTGTCATTTCCTCACGTCTGACTTTTTTCTTGCCTTGTTCTTTGTGTCTGCAGTGATGTTTCATGGCCCTTCTCAAACTAAAGTGAAAAGGGAGACAAGCCCGAGCAGAGAGTTTTCCCCCTGCGGACAAGAGCAGAGACTCTCCCCATATGGGGAGAAGTGCCTTTACAACTACAGGTGTGCCTTAGTCTCACTCATGCAAAAACCCTAAACTCTATGAACACCATCAGGGAGATTTGATGGTTACTATTGACCTGTTTTTGAACTGTATTTAGTTTTTTTATTTGTTTTTTTTTTACAGTGCCTATGACAGAAAGCCGTTTGGATTCAACAAGCCACTCGCTTCACCCTCTACCCCTGTCTCACCGTGTGACTCCACCCATGCCCCTGGGACACACCCCCTGCATAAAAGAGTCACAACCCCAGTCCGTGCTCCGACTCAGGGACTGCTAGCTGGGCAGGGCCGCAACCCAAGCCAGAACCACCACAGAACACAGACCCCAGTTCACAGCCAAAGCCCACCTTTTGCAGTGCCCCATGTACCTGCCAGTAACCCAGATGCCTCCTACAGTACAGATCACAGGTGTGTGTTCCATTTCGTAACCTGAATACCTCCCAAAGTAAAGCCTTTCTCAGTCTGTCATATGCTATACCTTTGTCAGAACACCCAGATAACGCTCCTTAAGGAATGTCTGGGATTGTTTTTTTCATGTTCCCTCAGCTGTATTACATAAAACTGCAGTATTACAGTTAAAAAGAAACAAAATGGCATGCAGCCCTTAAATCTGCTTGTCAACACTGCTTATTCATGTCAGTTGACCGATGCTGTACCTTAATTAGTATCTTGTGCTTGAGTGGTTAGTCAGTCCTGTAATCAGCTCACAGTGTGCCGCTGGGTATTAACCTCTTAACGATTCCACACTGACCTGGAAAGTGAAGCTATGTTTATCCCAAGGGTTAACTGATGGGGAACAAATAGACTGAATTCCTGTTTGCCCTTAATATGGCATCTACATCTAATGTTCAGTGGTCAGTTGTCTTTCTCTGTTCCTGGTTTCATTATTTCTCTCTGATGCTGTTTGTGACCAGTTATTTTTTATTTTTCTGAAGATCGTCTTTTCTTTTAAAGCATTGGTTAAAACTGTGTACCTTTTGGTCTCTAGGTTCCACAGGCAGCTTTCAGAGCCATGCCTGCCCTTCCCACAGCCCGATGCCCGCTGTGGGACACCATACCCCCCACAGACCCCCAGCTCCTTCCCACGGGACAATCGCCCTCCCTACCACCGGCAAATGTCTGAGCCCTTGGTCCCGGTTCCTCCACAAAGGTTTAAACAGGAGATGGTGGACCCCCGGTACCCTGAACAGGGTGTGCCCAGCATGGGAGCACCTCGGGCCCCTATGTTCCAGCAAATGCCCATTAAACAGGAACCCAGAGACTTTGGCTTTGACTCAGGTGAGCATTGCTGGCTTAAAGGCCATGAAACACAGCACAATCGCACTTTACTTCAAAGGCACGCATGGCTGTGAAATCCTTCCATTTGCATTACAGCTCTCTCTGACGTCCAGTTTCGCTCGCTCTCTCTGTTCCACTTGCTCTGTGATGGCACAGTGTGTGATGTAACAGTAAATCCTCTTAGCTCCTACTAGCTGAAACACTCTTGGCTGTGAATACCATGCATGTTTCAAAAGACCATGTTGCAGACACGACAGAACATTGTGTTATGGCCTTATTGCTGGCTCGAAAGCAGCGAAAGCCTGCACTTGCCTTTTGCCTTTAGATTTAGCAGATAATTGTTCTGCCCATGAATTGTTCTGAGCTTAATAGACTGATTAAAGTCTTTATATTACAGAGATACAGACCTGCCAGTCATCGTTCGGAAAGTCATCATTCTTTCAAGCCAACAATGAAGGTAAATATTCATATATCAGGTTATCAGATATAATTGTGACCATGTTTCATTTGTCCTTGCCATGCTTTTCTGTTGAACTTTAATATTAAGAAATAGATTTATATAAAAAATATAAACATTTCCATACATGCCCCCAAAATGTATCTCGAGCCACTTGAGGGTTGCTGTTCTAGAATCAGTTTTTTCATGGTGACTGTCATGAATAAAGATTCTCCTTACGGCTGCTTTGTTATTGCCAACTCTGGTGTTGTCTGAAGGGACAATATCTGTGACATTTTGTTTTTGCCATAAACCACACTGGCAAGTCTGTGCCACATTTGTGAAGTGCTGAAAGTGGTTGAAAGGAGGTTCAGGGTTTCCTTTTTTCCTTCGTGTGCAGGCTTCGCTTATGAAGGAGAGCCTCATCTCTACTACGATGATGCCTGTGTGGTGCCTGAGCGGGGGGAGGGAAAGGTCAAGCAGGAAGGGGCAGCTTTCAGAGACGGGCCACCGTACCAGCGGCGTGGGTCTCTGCAGCTTTGGCAGTTCCTGGTCACTCTGCTGGACGACCCCTCCAACGGACACTTCATCGCCTGGACTGGCCGTGGCCTCGAGTTTAAACTCATCGAGCCAGAAGAGGTCAGATGGCTCGCTTACTGCTTGTGAAGGCGCTGTGTTTGCTTAGTTGCGAAGCTGTTTTGTTTTTGGTATGTTATTGGTACAGCTTGCATTTAAAAGAAAAAAAAAAAACTCATCCCAGGTATGTGTTTATGTATAGGTGGCTCGACGCTGGGGCATCCAGAAGAATCGGCCTGCCATGAACTACGACAAGCTGAGTCGATCTCTCCGCTACTACTACGAGAAGGGCATCATGCAGAAGGTAAAGGCACGTTCCCGTTCCAGTTTCCTTCTTCCTCTTTCTTTTTTTCATGCCTATTATATACTGATGATGCTCAAGATAAGGAACAGTCAGCATTTATGGTGAACACTAGCCCATCCTGTTATTTTGAAGCTTAATCAAAACTTTTCCATGTTTTAAATGTCAGATTTTCCAGGTTTAATGCCCCTCTCTCTCTCTGCAGGTCGCGGGTGAGCGTTACGTGTACAAGTTTGTCTGTGACCCAGAAGCTCTCTTCTCCATGGCCTTCCCTGATAACCAGAGGCCTAGCCTGAAAGTGGACCCAGATGGAGCGCAGGTTCCAGAGGACGACACCGTTCCTTTGTCCCACTACGATGAGGCCAGCAGAGCCCCCTACCACAGAGACGGCCAAGACCAGTGCTTGACGGGATTACCTTTCTCTGAGAGCTACGCATTCTGAACTGCTTTTTGAAGCTTTTTGGACATTAAATCACCCCTCAGCCGCTGAGCAGGACTGATTAACACATGCGTACACGTATAAAAGCGCGCGCACACACACACACATGCTGATTCACCCCTAATACATAAAGCTCCTTCCATTATGGTTTTAAACAGTGGGAGTATAAACACATACTTATGTCCTTTTTTTTCTTTTTTGAAGACCGTTTCCTGCACACTCCAATTTTTATCTTGTGATTTGAACTGGTGTTATGATCCTAAATACACAAACCACAATTTCTCTACTGTAATGGACCTCTCATTTTGTCTTGCAGGGTTTTATTTTTTTTAATCTGTGAAAATGTAACTAAAAGGGACTCGCCAGTATTTTTCAACTAGCTTTGGGTTTTCTATGTTCAAAGATATATGTGTATATTTTAAGAGGCGGCTTTCGTGCACTGTTTTCTCAATGTAGAGCCCGCAGTCCTTTTTTCAGCTCTGTCCTTAACGACGAAATGTGCTGTTGAACGCTGAACTTATAAAGTCTATAACTATCATTGTGATATGAAAAAAAAAAAGACCTTTTATTCCAGCTGTGCAAGTGTACATGCTTTATTACTGGCCCTAAAGGTTTCTGCTTTTCTATTATGGTTTCAATGATTCTTTCAATTGTAGATGGGGTGGCGACTGAGGATTGGGTGGTTTTGGGTGGGCAGGAATATTGAAAGAGTAAAATCTATGTATATTATATGAATATATTTTTGCAAAGTCTGCATTGTTTGACGTTGTATAAGCTGTATACCAGACTTTCATCACTCTAATATCTTTGTTTTACACAGTGGTGAGTGACAAACTTGGACAAGACACACAATCATAGATGGGTTTTTTTTCCTCCGAACATATTTGACACCTGAAGTATGAACATTTTGGAATTTGCATGTCAGTTCCAGTTTTTGCATGGAGAAAAAAAAATCACATACCTGTTTGTTGATATGCAAAGCAGTTCATAAGTTAAATTTAACAACAGAGGAACATACTTTGCACCCACACAGTGCCATGTTGTGTCTGAGTGTTGCTAATGACCCTCAGAAACAGGCTTTGGCCTGTAAAGACCCTCAGGCGTCTTGAAGTTCAACATTTCTGAGCTGTTTTTGCCCAATTCCATTAGTTATGGTTTTTATAGTAATCCGACCATCTGAACTGGACATGACCATCCTGAGCAAAGCTGTGTACTGCGGCTGCTGTCAACAGGTAGCCCAGTGTTGGGTTTGTGCTTAAAGCCTATGTTACAAAGGACAATGCTGAAGAAGACCAGTAACTATTCTTCCAGGGTCATTCTACCTTGTAATCATAGTGGTCTGACTTGCTGTAAGTGAAACTGATCTCTATTCAAGAGTATGTGGGACGTGGCCTCTGTAACATGAGCTTCGCGGGTAACTGGGTGTCCCTACCTCCACTCTAAAGCTTTATAATCTGTTCTGGGTACAATAAACTCTCTTCTGCTTCAGAGTCTGGTTTGAATGTTCATTACTTTTTATCAGCTGAAGTATCTTATCAGGACTGATCTACCAGCTTCCAGATTGTTTTTATGCATGCATTGGGTTGGATGCGCTTGTATAAGTCATTTATGCATCTAACCGTTTCTAGTGCAACTTACTTAACCTTGTTGCATATGTAGACAAAAATAGATTTAGGAGTGGTGTTTGGGGGCCCTGTTTTTCAGTATTTATGTTTAATTAACAATGATATGACTGATATTATTTGCAGTGGTTTGATCCAAAATGTCCAGATCTACAGATTGACAGTTGTTGTATAGAGGCTCTGACTGCAGTATCTTGGTTAAAATAGTTGACTCAGATTTAAGCTGTTTTCAGGTAAGAAACAGTTGTGGACTTTTTAAGCACTGATGTACATCACTCTGGATAAGAGCGTCAGCTAAATGCTGTAAATGTAAATGTCCCCACATCAAAATTGTTCGGGGTGCTGGTGAAAGGAACCAGACCTCTGAAGTGTTGGACACCTCTACAGAAAGTTAATACAAAAAATGATTACGAATACACTGCCTAGACTGAACATATACTGAGATGAGATGCGTGGTGCACAGGCTTGTTTGTATTGTACATTTGAGGCCCATATTTGCTTTGTAACAAATCTGAGTCGGTAGGTTTATCCACACATATCATTACTAAGTGCATAACTTTAGAAAAGTGTGTGAAATTTCTCTTTAAACCCAAAATAACACAAGTCTGACATTGTCAGATGTACTAGTTAATGAATGTTAGATCCAGTCTAGTGGATACAGACATGGACAACTAACAATGGTGCCATTAGAGAGCACTGTCCAGTTTCTCGGATAAAAACTTAAAGACGATTCTAATGTAATCTGGTAAAGCTCTAAAGCGTGTAACAGGTATTATCTAAAGTTAACCTACTGACTCCCATTCCTTGTTCTGCTTATCCACTGATCTATCTCTCTCTCTCTCTCTTTCCCTCAGCGAGGACTCAGCCAAAATCCTGCTGATGACCCTGATCCGCTGTGCAGAGCTGCA
>JBBPDE010000107.1:3231970-3267497 GCA_037974605.1 Nannopetersius ansorgii | reverse complement strand
GAGAGAGAGAGAGAGAGAGAGAGAGAGAGAGAGAGAGAGAGAGAGAGAGAGAGAGAGAGAGAGAGAGAGAGAGGAGTTTACATCCTCTGTCACCTCAGGTCACTCTCTCTGCTTGAAGATTTCCAGAGAAGCTTTTGTAATGCCAGAATTCCAAAGTGTTAAACCAGGAAGCCTAAAATTAGACTACAGGTTCCAGTATCAGACCTCCCTTATTTGATCATTAATACCAGTAGCATTAAAAAACACATCAGTGGCTTGAATGCTGCTCTGCAGCTGTTCTGTCGGCTGCTCCATGCTAGCAATTTCCAATGCTTTAACATGGCACTTGAGATTGGTAAGTGGTTAGGGAGTAGTCCCTACGATTAAAAGGCTGTGGGTTTGAATCCCAGGTCTGCTGGTGACACCACTGAGGTAACCTTGAGCACGGTACAATCCCCACACACTGCTCCTCTGACGCTGCGTCACTGACTGCCCCCTGCTTCACTTGGTGATCGGGTGAAAATGCAGAAAAAGAATTTCACATTTTTCACACAGTTCTGTGTCCACGTGTGACTATAAGGTGCCACTTTACCAAATATTCATCTGTTCTTATTTAACTTATCTGACCTGTCTTCCATCAGCAACCATAAAACCAAAAATGCAGTAACAACCTTTGGGGTTGGGGTGAGCTTGTAAATGTGCAGGGCAAGGGCCGAGCCAGACTGGAGTTAGACCCACATTCTATACTGAGGTAAATTAGCCATAATGTGAACTATACTAAAATGCAGTACAAGTAAAGAAAAAAAATTAATAAAAAATCTTTCATTTGTTGGAATTATTTTAGGAATAAACCTGTTTATTAATAAAAGCAGGAAATAAAAAATCCCTGAATGACATTTCTCTAAAACACACAAACCTGTCCAAGGAAGCATGTAATTTAACATTACAGTTAAATTTAGAATATCACATTTTTTCAATTCAGATTATGCTGATACAGGACTGCAGACTTCTGGGATATGTAGTTTCTGTGGAATTTAAAATGATTTACCATAAACAGAATACCTCCCACTTTAAGAATCGTAGTTTTAACCATTTGCTGTGAGAGGGTCTCAGTGGGTTAAAGAGTTTATTCTTGTCAGTGTTGGATCGAAAATCATCTAATTCTTGTTTGCTCAAGCTTGATCACAATGCGAAAACAAAATATCGGCACATAACATTCATTCTCTAGATTTTATACTTTTGCAATATCACCCGTACCTGACCTCCAGCATACCCTTTGCTCTTTTCCTTGCTCTCCCTCAGGTGAGGTCATCATCCATAGCCGCGTCATGACACATGACATCATTAGCAGCACTTTGTGTTTACAACAGCCACAAGCTGACGAGCGCGACTCTTCTCGGAGACGGTAAGCAGACGTACTGCACCTCTTTACAGGCTCATGCCTTTCCTTTTTAAGGCAGGTCGAGGAGACCTCAGCATTAGTCTTGAGTTATCTATTCAGTAGCCCCAAGCACATACGACAAGCCCAACACACGGATAAGGCGGCCTAGGACGTAATCGATGCATCCTGCAGGTTGTGATGTTAGGACATCAGAATGGCATCTTGTCGTCCCTGATGTTCTCACTTTTTAAAAATACCACTGATAAATTGAGCATAATTACTGATGCTTTAGCAGGGTGCACTATCCTTTTAAGGGAATGGGAATAAAGCCTGAGGGTGAAATTAACAGAAAAAAGCAGACATAAATAAGTTGGTTTCTAATACAGTTTCTTGTTTTGATTATAAGTATCCTGTTTAATGACTGTGGAAAGTTTCTGAGTGAGTCCCTTAAGCAGTTATTGAACATTGGCAGACTAATAAGTGAAACAAACTCATTGCTGCTCTCTCACTTCCACACAATCAACTGGCTGCATTCCTAATCGGGAAGGGGGTAGGGCGAGAGAGAGGGGGGGGATGGGGGGGGGGGGGGTTTGTAAAGGTTGTCAGAGTGTGGCAGCTATACATGCTGTTCATGTGATCTGTCCAGTATAACGATAGATACTTCATCTTAATATTAGGTACACAATGACCAGTCTTGTCAACTTTTGAGATTTAAACCCCTCTAACTAACAACTGGTTGTCCATAAAGATAAATGAATTAGTAGAGAACCAGTTCCTTACTGTCCGAAATATATAATGTATGAATTCGTTTCATAGAAGTTGACAAATGAGTCACAACATGTATGAAAAATACAGATCCCGAAAAGGTTATTCGGTGTAATAAGGAGTGTCATTCAAGGGTTCTGTACTAGTTGTTTTTTGGTTTAAATTCATGCTCAAGCCAGGAGAATATAGCAGGAGTGCCCCAGCAGTTTGATAGTTGCCCCCCTAGATACTAGCACTCCAGTGCACATATAATCTTCACAATAGGTTCTTTACACTGTAACAATAATCTTCATACTAACACTGTATTCACAAAAATGATTCTTCAGAGAACTTTAACATTAAAAACTGAATAAGTCTTGGCTCCTGGGGACTAAACTTATGATGGTGATAATATGATTATGTAATGATGGTTATGTATGAAAATGGAGAGAGGAAGAGAAGGTAGTGACTGGTGAAAGGAAGCAGTTTTAAAAAAAGAACAGGATAGAAACTGAGGGATGAGAAGACTGGTGGGAGGAGTTGGGGTGGGTTTGTCTTTGTGCCATTAGGGAGGGGATCTGTGAAGCTTTGCCTGCTACAAATAGCCTAAGCTGAACTTGTTCTGCCCTCACTCCTGTCTTTCTCCTCTGGGGAGTGTGACCATCTCCTAAAATGAGCCGCTCCTCTTACGCCTCCTCCCAATCTTCCTCGTACCGCCGCGCCTTCGGCGGTCCGGGTTTTGTGACACCACCCATGTCCAGGGCCATGTTCAGCCGGGCCTCGGTGGGTGGCTCAGGGGGCTCCCATGTCAGCTCCCGGGTCTATGAGGTCGCCAAGACAACCTCAAGCTCTCCGGGATACTCAAGCTACCGCTCCTCCTCCTACGGCCTTCCTAGCCTGACAGCAGGCATATCCCGTTCATACGCATCTGGCCTAGGCGAGACGCTGGACTTCAACCTGGCTGACGCATTAAACCAGGAGTTCCTGTCGGTGCGCACCAATGAGAAGGCTGAGCTCCAGCACCTAAATGACCGCTTTGCCAGCTATATCGAGAAGGTGCGCTTCCTGGAGCAACAGAACCAGGCCCTGGTGGTGGAGGTGGACCGGCTGAGAGGCCGTGAGCCAACTCGCATCGCTGACCTCTATGAGGAGGAGATGAGAGAGCTAAGGCGGCAAGTGGAGGTTGTCACCAACCAGAGGTCCCGTGTGGAGGTGGAACGCGACAACCTGGCAGATGACTTGCAGAAGCTTAAGCTGAGGTGAAGGGGGGGTCTAGAGGTCAAGGAAGGGATAGGAGCTTAATGACAATATTTAATAACCTGTTCAATAATTGCACCTTGTATCAGGAGATTAAGACATATATCAAGTATCAGAAAATGTATTGTGTACCATTGGGTATTTTTGATGAGGACAATAGGATTTCTTTTGAAGAAAGTAAGACAATATGTACTGTATTGCATTGTATATTGTCCACTCCCCAGTTTACACAGTCCATATATGGAAGCTTAGCCCATTTGAAATGGACTCTTCAGCGATGACCAAAGCATTTATGTATATCCACCATTTCAGCCTACAACAGTTTAGCCCCGCCCATTCATACTGAAGTTATAAGGAGTGTTTGAGACACAATTCAGGAAAACCAATCAGAACAGAGGTCATTTAGATTAGATTAGATTAGATTAGATTCAACCTTATTGTCATTACACATGTACGAGTACAAGGCAACGAAATGCAGTTTAGGTCTAACCAGAAGTGCAATACGCAGCAAGTGCAGGATAACGGTTTAGTTATAAGTTATGAGTATACGTAAGGTGACATGTACAAGAAGAAACTGAATAATATTTACAGATGGAGCTAAGACAGCTTGGTCTTAAAACATCCTCTAATCCTAAGGCATAAATAGAGAAATTGAAATATGGTCATGTCAATGTTTTTGGTATTTTTCATACAAAACCAAAGTCTTTACATTTTATATCCTGTGCTGCTCTAAATCCAATTAAACAGTACTAATTATGCTCTTTAATTAAACTTACGGTCAGTCACTGATATCCATTATATACTCAGACAAATGTAATTTATCACATCGATGAAATAATGTAATATTACACACCCCTTGTTTTCACAGCTAAAATTGTATACTATAATGACACTGAAAATATGCAGTTGTATATTTAGTTACATTAAACGTTTCTGTTCTACAGGAGACTTACAGTGTGTTACATAACAGTCCTTATCAACAGATATTCAGAGTCACTGTGGTCAGACCCTTAATATTACCCCTAGTGACACACATATAAACAGATGTATACTCCCTGCTCCTAGCACATCTTGAACCACAGACCACAACACAGTCATGTTTGATACAGCTGAGACAAAGTCCAGAGCTGAGAGCAATGCCGCAAACTTCTACTGTTAAGGCACTGAGAGAAAATGCACTAAAGTTCATTCTAGGAGAGCAGGAATGTCAGGGATGTCATTAGTCACCAGGCTATCAGAGTCCAGTGTTATTTTCGTACAGCTGTCTGTTACACGATGCAACGCCCTTAGATTGTGTGATTTTGTATGTGTGTGATACATGTGTCATCATGTGTTTATATTCACAGTCCAGTGGATAAAGCCTATGCTATATTTAGGCATGGCCCTGAGCTCAGTGCTGGGTAAATGTTTAGTGCCAGGACATCTCCCACTGTTGCGATGGGAGTTAGGGAATGGAAGAGTACTAATCATGTGAAAGGGATCAGCTTTCATTGCTTATGTTAGAAACCCAATGAAGGACTGCTCAGCACAGGTGTCTTGCATTTGTTGCAAATCCCACTAACTATAGCTGATATTGTTCATTTAAGCTTTAGTTATTCATGCAATAGAGCTGGGTTCTGATATGAATTCACACTAAAAAGGCTTCCAGCATCTTCCAAGTGGTGCAGTCGTCAACATGTTGATGCTAATATCAGAAGATTGTGAGTATGATCCCCAGCAATGCTACAACCATCAGCCCAATACACAATGAGAATGAGTGGCTTTGCTATCTCTGGGTGGATAGGAAGGCCCTACCCTCTCAACATGAGTCAGCGTGATGCTAGGCGACATGGATGTCTATTAACATAACATAACTGGCAGTAAGTGCTCTCTCATTTATCACACTCAATTAGTGCTGAGCTGTCCAATTATGCAAAGACAAGGCGGCTAGCTTTACAGGAAGAAAGAAAGTGCTAGCCTTCAGCATGTGATAGTCCTAGCTAACAGGCCACACTCCCCAAAACTGTATAGATTTGCTGCAG
Source organism: Nannopetersius ansorgii (assembly GCA_037974605.1). Lineage (NCBI taxonomy): Eukaryota > Metazoa > Chordata > Actinopteri > Characiformes > Alestidae > Nannopetersius > Nannopetersius ansorgii. Next base: position 3,262,115 of record JBBPDE010000107.1, on the reverse strand, counting down.
CACGACAACGCTTGCTGTGGGATGTCTGTCACGACTCCGGTCCGGCAGGTTGGAGTTCCAAGGATGTTTAATGCCCATTTAAACTTGCACATGTAAGGATAATGTATGATATAAGGTTCTGTAACAAATAAACGAAGAAATGAGCACTGTGCTTATGTTAAACAGACGGTAGATGGGCTAAATGTTTAAATCTAGAACAATAAACTGTAATTATTCAGTAGGTTCAGGACGCAAGTAAGTTTTGTTCATCTGAATACAATCCTCAAACACGAGCAAAGTGCCTGAATATACAGTACAGTCACGAACAGTTAGCCCCTTTACTTTCTCTTTAGCTTACTAGCGTATAGGCTAATCTAGCGTTTTTCTGAAAATAAACAGAAATGGCACAACAGCGCCATATGAACTAGGTACTTACAGTCGGTAATGTCGCAAACACATACAGTAAAGAGCTGATGCAACACTGTCAGGTGATCTAATGTAAACAGGGTAAGTTGGAACATAACTACAAGCTCACTCTCTCTCTCTCACTCTCTCTCTCTCACTCTCTCAATGCGCATAGGCATAGAAATTTCATGAAATCCTGACACAAAAATGTGACGTGAATCTTGAATAAATGTATACAGCCTTTCTCTTTACACTTCTACCTGCAACCCCATCTTAGAGACATAATACTGTGTTTCACAACAGCTTATATAATGCGGTTTAATTTTACAATTCACAAAGTAACAACATGACCCAAAAAAAGGCATGGTATCCATATTCCTTTAATTATCAGTGTGTGTCTAGATTGCTCCAGTGTAGACCTTTTCATTAGAAAACACTCGACAGTGAAGCTGTTTAATGGCTTTAAGAGGCTTGTGTACAAAGGAAGTCACTGACACGCACACAGTTTACATTTCTTCAGCTTTTCTTCCAATTCAGGATGTCGTTTCAAGACGTCTTTGGCCTACTCTACTCGCTGGCGAATGTGGTAGTGTGTGTATGAGAGTGAGAAAAAGCGAGAGAACAAATGAGTGTGCTTGCCTCTATAAAAGGAGAGGAAAGAGGCAGCCTTCATAAATATCAGCTCCATATCTGTACACTGTCTCTCATGGCAGGCTTCAAGAGGAGATCGCACAGAGAGAGGAAGCTGAGAACAACCTGGCAGCATTCAGAGCTGTATGTACTGATCTCATACACTCACAGTGGAACATCACTTTTAAAAGCTTCACTTAAGAACGAGCACTTTGATTTCCTGTTGTCTGAGTATGAAGTGCTTTGCTGGAACAGCATTGTTTTCTTTAGGATTTTATCAGCATCATGATTTGCCAGTATAAGATAAGATAATATGATGATCTAATTTGTGAATCTAACACTGAAATCTCTTCCTAAAACAGGACGTGGATGCTGCCACGCTGGCCCGTCTGGACCTGGAGAGACGCATAGAAACTCTACAAGAGGAGATTGCCTTCCTCAAGAGGATCCACGAAGAGGTAATAACAGCCTATGCACTCAAAGACACATTCGTCTCCCTGTCTACGTAACGTATCTCTTTTTAAAGGAGTAATTCCCTTACAAATGAACACAGTCACCCCCTACCTCATAGTTAGTTTACTTCTTTTGTTTTGCACTGCAGCTACAAGGCTGTTGTAGTTATGATAAAATGGATATCAGACAGTATTAGTTTTACATGGGGAGGTGGGGCAGTATACAATATACTTTCCCACTGATTATAGCATTGCTATCCCAGTTATTTTCACAGAATGTGTATTCACTTGTGCAAAAATAAATAAATAAATAAATAAATAATAATAATAATAATAATAATAAAATATATATATTGCTGTGATGGGCTGGTGCCCTGGCTGGGATTGGTTCCAGGTAAAAGCATCCCTGGTGGATTTCAGCTTAAAGTTGGCTCAAATCAAGCTGAGAGGTATATTGTCCCACCTCAGGTGTATAACCTTGTACATTAATGCAAGTAGAATGATGGACAAATTAGATTTTTTTATACAGTGAGGTTCACTATTGACTCTAAATCTCCATAATGACGATGTTAATAGCACATAGAATTCACTTAACAAGCCCAACGGTTAGGGTAAACGATAGCTAAATTATGTTTTCACACATTTTTTACATTTCTTGGAATACAGTGTAGCCCAGGGGCAGCTGGTAGCCTAGTGATCAGAAAGTCATGGGCTCGATTTCCAAGACTGCTAGGCACCTCTGAGGTACCCTGAGCAAGATACCGTCCCCACGCACTGCTCCCCGGGCGCCGTGTTCCTGACTGCCCACTGCTTCACTTGCTGAATGGGTTAAAGGCAGAGGTGGAATTTCGTTGTTGCTGTGTGCTGTGGTGTGTTCATGTATGACAGAAAGGTCGTTTTCACTTATTTGTGTCATTTATCCAGACATTTTTTGCGTGAAATGGACATGAACATCACTGATGTTTAGTTGTAAAACGATATTCCCCCTCCTTATGTAAAATCCTGTCCGCATAGTATTTAAGACTTAATTAATAATCCAGTAATGAACTGAGTAAGCCCTACTGCTTCAGTGTGAACCTAAACAAGCCCATTTCAAACATCAAAAATGATTTGACTGATTGACAACATACAGCATAAGACTGTGTGAATCAAAAATTTCCGTGAACCATTCCTTCATGTAACACTTACTCAAAATCCAAAAGGAAACTATCTTTAACTTTGTCAAATGAATGCTTGCTTGTTTACATTAAATAAAAAAAAAAAATCCTTATGGAGACCCTAAAATAACAACATATTTTCCTGCAACCTGGAAACATTTGGTCCCCACACAGAGCTAAAAGTATGGCACTGCCTCACGCATCACACACACAGTAATAATATTTTAAGTGTGTGATTCCAAGTGCTTAAATATAGGGCTGAACCTGAAACTGCAGATTACACCACTGCTCTAAAATACAGTATAACCTTTTGCATTTAAAGGGTCATATGTACCTGCGCATGTTTGAGTGTATCACATTGTGTCAGGCAATTCTGTACCAGCTTCATCAGAACACTAAGAGACAAACACATGTGCACACACTCCTCTATCTTCCTTTGTGTGTTTAGGAGATCCGCGAGCTGCAGGCCCAGATGCAGGAGACCCAGGTGCAGATCCAGATGGATATGTCCAAGCCAGACCTGACAGGAGCTTTGAGGGACATCCGCACTCAGTACGAGGCCATCGCCGCCAAAAACATTGCTGAGGCCGAGGATTGGTACAAGTCCAAGGTGACAGACATTGATGGACATACAGAGAGAGAGAGAGAGAGAGAGAGAGAGAAACTTAATTTTATTAAATAGTGCCTTTTACACAGGAATCCTAACTTGATCTCTGTATCTGTAGCATATGGTTGATTATCATGGACAATTTTTTTGGACTTGCATTTCCTTTGACTTGACGTCAGTTTGGAAGGGGCCATTAACTTCTATTGTAAATGTGTTTTGAGTCAACAGTGTTTTTTTTGTTCCTTTACTAAAAATGGGGAAACAAGTTGACATTACCATCCATGGGAATCATCTGTGTGCTACAGATCACACAGAGAAAGATCAAGCTGAAAAAACTACCTGTATTCCTTTAAAGGCAGGTTGCGCTACTGAGTTAAAAGAATTGTTTAGTAAAAAATTAGAATTTACAGTTTTCCATTAGATGTAGTTGAGTCAACCCATTTTCAGTGCACAGTTTAGTGCTGGAGCAGCAGCGCTAATGCTGCAGACAAAAAATAAAATTACACCACCAAGACTTCTCTCAACTGTCCTTGACGCACATCCAGCTTTTCATTAAAGTAACAAAGACTCGCTGATGCGGTTACATTTTGGTGACGCAAATGTTTGGGCGGCTACTGATTTCTGCTGTTTGTTTGTAGTCTTAGCCTTGTCGCTCCAGTTCTAACTTAAAACGGAAAGTTTATTCACCAAACATGCCTGGGCTGATCCACCACATCTGAGCAACATTTGCTTTTTGACCAAACTAGAGATTTGTCTAAACTGCAGTGTTAATGGTAAAACAACAGTCAAGGAACAGTAAGCTCAAAACAGAAAAATGCATAGAACTGTGTGTGGACTAAACTCATACAAGCAAACATGCAAAAGGATCACCTTTGCTCTTTGACACCCAGGTATCAGACCTGAACCAAGCAGTGACCAAGAATAACGAAGCGCTGAAACAGGCCAAGCTGGAGACCATGGAGTTCAGACACCAGATTCAGTCCTACACCTGCGAGATCGACTCTCTCAAGGGCACAGTGAGTTTCATACACACTTCAACATACAGTGTGTACCATCCATACACACGTGTACCATAAGTGTCCTAAAAGAATGTCTTTTTTTATAGTAGGCACAATTTTTTTTACTGTTATTATTTTTACTATTTTTGAATACATAGTAGTAATTTCCTGTGAATGTAATTTTTTGAAGTAAGCACATATTTATTTTTGTATACAATTTTATATTACTGTTGTTTTTAAATTAGGTTTTATAGTATTTATTAATTTCTTGTGAATTTATTTTTTAAAGTTGACACTGTATCATTCATTCAAAACACATTCCTACAGATTATCTGAGAGTTAACATATCTGCAAAAAACTGAATCTGGATCCTTGAAAACAACATCCATACAAGTAAAACTCAGCACATCCATGCCCTCTCCCGCTCATTTCCACACCTTCTCTTTCACTTGACCCACAGAACGAGTCTCTGATGAGGCAGATGAGGGATATGGAGGACAGGCATGGGCGCGAGGCCTCAGGCTTCCAAGACACTATTGCCAGACTGGAGGCTGAGATCGCCAACATGAAGGACGAGATGGCCCGGCACCTGCGCGAGTACCAGGATCTGCTCAATGTTAAGATGGCCCTTGATGTGGAGATCGCCACCTACAGGAAACTGCTGGAGGGAGAGGAGAGCAGGTAAGACAGCAAACACAAGGATCCAGGACTAGAATTGCTTATGTCCAAAATATAAAGGAACAGTTAGACTGTAGCCTACAAGCAACCGCAAAGCCTCATGGGGAGGTACAGTCCTGCTGTGCTGCCCCCGCGAGAACCAGCCGACAAGGACAGCGCTCCCATTACTTTTGCCCATATGCGACGCCTATTTATTACACCAAAAGTGACTTTAATAACACTGCTTTCAGATACATAGACCTGCACATGGAGTTGGCTCCTCTTTGTAGCTGCAATTAATCGCGAGTTAATTATAGTAAACATGAGATTAATTGCGGTTAAATATTTTAATCTAGTGACACCCCTCTTATAAATATCTTGTATAACTCAGCTGTGTGCTGCATTTAGAGAACTATAGGAAACTGTATATGGAGCACATAATAAAAGCGAATTAAGTAAATAAGCAAAATATTTTTTCACTGTAGTATCTCATAAATGTGCAGTGGTAGGATTTTTCAGATCAAAAAACATTCATCAATAACTGAGAGCATTAGCAAATGAGCTGCAGTCATTAGGCTATGAGAGGGATCATCCATTTCTAATCAACAAAGAAGTGCTACGAAAGAGGACTAATAAGGCACCAGTGATTGTGATACACACGTGATGCAAGTCAAATGTTTGGAAGCACCTTGTATGATATGATATTCAGAGACTTGCATACATAGACTTACAGGAACCCAAGGGAAATGCTTCAGAGAAAGTATTTAAATTTATAAATACTCTACAAAAATATAAGCTGTTTTTCATTTGTTCAACTCTCTAGTCATTCTATAATTCATACACTGTATGGACAAAAGTATTGGGACGCCTGACCATTACACCAACAGGGATTTTGATTACATTGCATTCAAATCCATAGATTTAAATATGGACAGGGTCCCCCTTTGCAGCTGTAACAGCTTCCACTCTTCTTGGAAGGTTTTCCACAAGGTTTTGGAGTTTCTGTGGGTTTTGTGCCCATTCATTCTGCAGAGCATTTATGTGGTCAGACGCTAAGGTTGAACAAGAAGACCTGGCGCACAGTCTCCGTTCCAGTTCATCCCAAAGGTGTTGGATGGGGTTGAGGTCAGGATTCTGTGTGGGCCAGTCAAGTTCTTCCACACCGAACTCACCCAACCATGTCTTTATGGACCTTGCTTTGTGCACTGGGGCACAGTCATGCTGGAATAGAAAAGGCTCTTCCCCAAATTGTGTCCACAAAGCATGGCAATGTCCAAATTATTTTGGTGTGCTTAAGTACTGGAAGTGAATATCCAATATTAATGTATCATATTATGTATATTAATGTACAAGACTATACAAGCCTCATACATTAATCTTCAAACATCTTTAACATCTTATTTATCGTTCTTTATCCAACAGGATCGCGCTGCCCATGCAGAGCTACTCCACCATAAGCTTTAGAGGTATTTTTTTTTATGATGTTTATTTTTAGATATCAACACGCACCATGGGGGGGCGCTGTGGTCCACGTGTTCAGAGATCCACTGGAGCTCCTGTGTGACTGTGCTGTAAATCAAAACCACAGATGAGGATTGCAGTGTAGGCCTTGGGGCAGCTGAGGTTTCAAAAAGACTAAAGAGCCTCCAAGACTCCATAAACAGAACTCTGAAAACAGCAAAGATAAAGAGCAAAAAATGCTAAAATGAATTCCTGTGTGCAGTTTTCATGGCACTGGAGCCAAATCTATACCGTGGGACATGCTGTTTTGGGACATGAACAGTGAAATCTTCCAGGGATTGGATGTAAACCAAAAGAGAACGTTTCTGAACATTTGGAGGCCCTAAGCAACATTCCACCCACCCCCATCATATTCTTGTGTATGCAAGAATAGACCAAGACTGCATGCATCATTCATTTTGATAAGAAATAATGTGAGATTATCGCTGTATTCGCAAATCCTTTGGACAAATAATATTAAATAGATCATAAATATGTATTTGATGTGGGGGGTTGAAGCCAAAAGTGGCTTTAGGTTAGGTCTGTCAGTGTCAGTTATGAAAAACACGTTTTTTACGCTTTGTAATATTCATACAGTACACACAGTTATCTTAACAGATAACAGAATGTGGTCTTTGTTGCGCCCTAAAAGCAGAAAATGCTTGTTGCAAAGACAGCTGTGCTTTGACAGGGACAAAGTGAGAGGAAGCCATGTTAGGAATAGCGATCCAATTAGTCAGTTAATCAAGTGATAGATTGTAACTAATTGTAGATATTATTGTTGGTTGCAGTCCCAGTTCTGGCTTTTAACCGCCTGTCTTACTGTCACACAGAGACCAGCCCAGAGCACCAACAAAGAGCCTCTGAAATGCACTCCAAGAAAACAGTCCTTATCAAGACCATTGAGACCCGTGATGGAGAGGTAACACACACACACACACACACACACACACCAAGTAAACAAACTGTCTGCGTATCCTTCATTCATCATCGTGTACGGACTTGTCAGAAAAGCTGTGGTTCTTCCACCCACACAAACTCACGCATGCACACACACCACTGAATACTTTAACTGGGCTACTGTAGCCACACTTATTCATGCAGTATATAAAAGTGAGTGGAGTGAATAAGGGGTAAAAAATTACCGTGCAATGGTTTGAATGGCTTTAAATGCAGATCACCATGTCAGACACCCATTAACTATTTAGTGGCTTGCAGCAAGTGTATTAGAGGGGCCCATATATTGGAAATTGAATTATCTCCACTTTTTGGACAGAAACAACCATTTATGGCAAAAGGTAATAATTTATATCAAACAGTCTAAAAGGGAAAAACACTTGTTTAATTGTAAAATTATGGCATCAACCATAATCAAACTTGACCTTTCTTGCTTTGTTATACCATTTTAGAAACAACTTTTTGTTTGAAGTTTGATTACTTTTGACTGTCTTGACGTATTGCGAGTTTTGATTACATCATCATGCACCTGTGAGTGGGGGACAATAATATTAAGAACTTTTTCATCTTTTGTGGGTGGCTTGGAGACTGTCCCTGATACCATTTTTTTTCACTCAAAATTACATGACGACTCCTGTTTTTATTTATGTCGAGTTCGATCTTTACACAAGAGTTGCTCTCTTCTGCTCCCTACAGGTGGTGAGTGAATCTACACAGCACCAGCAGGATATCATGTAAACTGCAGCGAACAAATCAAGAGGAGTTTCAATAAAACCAATAAGCCTTCACATCCTGTACCCCCCCCCCCCCCCATTATTCCAATCACAGCTTATCAGTGGTGTGAGCACAATCCTTCCAAAAGGAGGAGAGATTTTATGCTTTTTGAACCAGTTTCTTAAGGAATCCATGCGAAATATCATTCTGTACTCACTCTCTGGTTTTGGTGAAAGAAGAAAGCAAGGGATGGGGGTTGTCATGTAGGTACTTAATTGGGGAAATTAAGAAAGAGAGAGAGAGGAGGGAGGGAAACAAAGGAGAGAATGAACTCAGACATTGTGTGTGAAGAGGAAACTGGTATGAAGAATTCAGAATAAACCAAAGATGCATCAACCGCTCAGATCAGCCGGTCCACTTGTGGGTTTGTATATTTAGATTTGACTTAAAAAGCACCATTTTGTTGTGTACACTTTTTTGGTTGCTTGGGGAATCACACACACACACACATTCATATATTTATTAGGTAGACTACCTAGTGCCTGCACTCATTGTCCGGCTTTACTTGCCATAGCGATATAATTTGTATTTTATAGACAGTAGTATCTATTTCTTTGCCCTGTTCCTCAGGGGCCAGGACCCCAAAGAACCGCCGCTAAGCAGGTGTTTATTGGCTCGAGGATCATTTTCAGTTAGTGTGTGTCAAACAAGTGGATCAGAAAAACAAACTACAGCCTACAAACTATCGTCTCATACTAAAGTGCATTTGTATGGTAAGCTGATAAAATGGACAATAAGTGTAAACAAAAGGTATGTCTCCGGAGCAAGAATGACCCCCATGTCCTGACCGTGTGTGTGTGTGTGTGTGAGAGAGAGAGAGTTTGCATGAATGTCAAGTTAATGAAAGCTGAAGAAACATAAAACACATGTTGGAATCACATAGTTTATCAGAATATCCAGGCCCATACAAACACATGCTTTATAATAATAATAATAATAATAATAATAATAATAATAAATAAATAATGGTAGATTGTCATAAGTTTCATGGCCATATGAGAGCTGTTTTTCCAGTTCTATGCGGCCAAACTCTGCAGTCAGACAGGACATGGTAAATAAAGCATTTCATAGCAAATAAATAGACAACCAAATGAATAAATAAAAACCAGTCATCCACACACCCAGCAGGGCCAAAGCACCTATTAAAAAAACAAATAAAAAAAGTATAATAATCAAATCAAGTCAAATAAATAGGAAAGGCAATGTGGAGATGGCTATACTAAATGTGCATATGCTATGTACAAAACAAGCATAATGGCTTGGCCAAGACGTACAGCGAAAACAAGAATTAAAGGAGTACTTCAGTGATTTGCAACTTAATCAGACCAAGTTGAAACCTTCTGTAGCAGGGTGACTACGGTGAACAACAGTTTTGCAAGAACCCATACTTGGGAAAAGAAATAGAAAACATACGAGTGACAAACTGAGTTTCTTCAGTCAGAAGGTTTTCTATTCCTTTACCAAGTCGAGGGCAACACAACGCATCGTCTGTTTTGATCAATCGTATGTTACAGACGTGGCAGAAAGTTACTAGGATCACTGGAATATCCCTTTAACAAAAGATGCCCTGGCAGTAACTGCCCTTTTCCAGTTTTTTTTTTCACAAGAAAAAGAAAGTGAGTTGTGGGAAGGGCAGCGTTGTGTCTATTTTTGGCCTTGCAGATTTCTTTCAGTGTGAAGTTCGTTCTCAACCCTCTGGAGCCTCTGGGCCCAGAGCCTATTTTACCAGCCAGCTCTTAAGGACACCATAGACATTAGCATAGACTTACAAGGCGTCACTATAGACATTAGATGGCACTGCAAAACGATTTCAAAAATACACAGCAATAAGTGAACCATTATGGAGAATTTGTTAATAACAGGGAAAAAATCCTGCATTTTTAGAAAGGTCCAAAAATCTTCACATCAAACCCTTTCGTTTTTTTTTCATATCCTCCAGCTGGTCCTTGGATTGCACTGACAGGTCCATTTTTTTTTTAGTTCATGCTGTTCCGGCTGTCCCTGAGTAGCTCTTGTTCTTCTTCTTTTTTTTTGCCTCTAATCCTCTTGTTCCCACCGCAACCAGCCATTGCAAGTCCCAGAGAGGACCAGTTGGTCTGCAGTAATATGGCTCTTTCCCCTGCAGCCTCTTTGAAACAAGGCCAAGGAGCAGATTCTCCTGAGACAACCTCCCGCTGGAGCCTCTCCCAAGGCAAACCCCCCCCCCCCACATCAACACCATACACAGCTATTTGGTACAGTCCAGGGCAAGAATGTGGAATATAACAGTACAGACACTGACTGGTAGGATCCACAGATTTACAATGAGAAGTGGTAGGGCATAGGTCAGTCAGCTTTACAGAGACAAAGTTTCAGCACCAAGAGATGAATTCTTCACAAGAAAAAAATTAAGTAAAAGTTCAATTATGTAGGACGGACATCGAACATTTATGGATACTCATCACACAGCTTTGCCACATTGACATTATGTATAAAACAACGTGATGTAACCGGGCCCAGATTTATTTCTTTTGTAGTCGTTCACTTCATTGCACTAAGTATTTTTGGGGAACAAGGTGCCACAGCTCAGGCTGAGTTCAGTATTAGGGTATGTGCGTGTGTGTGTGTGTGTGTGTGTGTGTGTGTGTGTGTGTGTGCGCGCGCGCGCGCGCACGCGTAAGTGCGTTTGTCTATGCGTGCAAGCCTTGAATACACACACAGTCCTTAAGTAACATGCTCGGGCCTGTAGTTTACCATTCCTTCTCTATACAGTTCTCCATATAACACACTGATTGACCAATAAAGAGGCAGTTGGTGTAGAGCTGTGTAGAATCTGAAAAGTCAGGGGACAGCACCACAACAGCGAGATGAGTGTGTGAGAATGTGCAAGTATGTCTATGCTTGTCTATGTGTTTGTCACACCCGGAGGTTGGGTCCAGCCCCAGCTGTGAGGGGTACGGTAGAGCCGCAGTCATAGTCCATGTCCACAGCAGTGTGTGCCCCAGACAGCCTGGCTCCAGGATACCTGCTGTCCACCTGCCGGTCACGGAAACTCTGGATGTAGCTCTGAAACAGAGAGAGCAGAGTGGAACAAACCAAAATGACAAATCATGAAGAACAGCGGAATAAAAGCTATTTGGTAGGTGATCCTGTGTGTCTCTGAGTTGTGAGCGATACAGTGAAAGGAACTATTTAAATACAGTAAGCTAAAGTGTAAGGCGGCAATAGAGAGAGAGAGAGAGAGCAGAGACGAAGGGAGTAAGTGAATGAAAGAAAGAAAGAGATGGAACAAGAACTATGGTGAACTAGAAAAATGAGTGAGGCAGCGTTTACACTATTGCAACAAAAAGGTTTTGCTGCTTCCTTGGTCATTCCGATTAAAAACAGGGATTTGTCACCCTGTGGAGCAGCAAATGTAAAAAAATATTTAAATTCGTGTTTCGGTGTTCTGCGGAATATCAGCCTTTAGATGTAAAGGCTCGTGTGTAATCCATATTTGCTACAATAATGTGAATGCTGCTCGAGTTAGCAAGAGAACAAGCAAGAGCTTTGGGATGTGGAGATGCGTTCTTGTCCCTCACTGGAGAGAGGACGTCTCCATCGTATCGGCGGACGGGGTTGGGTTTCCTGCGGTAGGCCGGCTCTGGGTGCATGGCTTTGGAGGAGTGTGTGTGGTGCGAGTGCTGGGACTGCTGCTTCCTTCGCTTCTTCCTGCTGCTCTCTCTTCTTTCCTCCTTCTGACGGATTCGCATCAGCTGCACTCGCCGCTGCTGCCGGCTTATCATCACTGAGGAGAGAGAGAGAGAGAGAGAGAGAGAGAGAGAGAAGGGGGGGGTTATAAAGAATGAGATTTAATGAAAATGAGAGAGAGAGAGAGAGAGAGAGAGAATTGTCCAGTTTTAGAACATTCCAATCATTTTGAACCTGAAACATGAACCTCAATCTTCGAGAGGTTAAAGCCAGTTTAACTATACATTTTTACATGGAAACAGGAAAATGATTCAACTTTACGTAGCTGCTCTATGTTCTGGTTTTGTGCATTAAATTATAACACAAAAGCGGTGCGTGTATCGGACACACAGACACATGGAGTTCGTGCATGCTTCATAATCACACAGTCAGAGCTGGTCTGATGCTCCATGACCTGCTGTGTTTCAGTGCTTGTCCCTGATACACTCCTCATAGCACACCGACAGACAGGGCCATCTGCCACACTGGACACACACTCATACATGATCACAGATGCACATGTACACAAGCGAGTGCATAGTCTCTCTCTTCTCCCTCACAGTCTACATACACACAATCACTCACTCGCACTCAAATACAACCAAGCAAATGACCTAGAGCTGCATAATATAGTGTTAGCTAACCAGAGCTATCACAATCATAGGCTCCATAATATGAAAAGCATAATTCACAGGAGGAATTGGGTCATCCTTCCATCAGGAAGCTGACCCAGTGGTGCCATGGCTGGGATTCAAAAACTTGTGCCCCGGTGGCAGGATGGAACCTGGTCTTCCATGCTACTCACTCAACCCCTCAGGGGCTGCACTGATGAGTTATAATGATATTTTTTAAAGAATAATCAGTCATCTTGTTGACATGATTGTTGCATTTCACTACTTTAAACACAGAGGCATAATATAAACAATATAAACAACAGTATATTAACATTACTTCACAGCATGAGCACCCATGGACAAATGGCTTCATTCACTGACTGTGAACACGTTATCTACTGTACAGAGAACAGTTTTAGGGCATGATTTCTGTTTATTGGTCAAGTTAAACACTTGACAGGGAAAATATATCTATAAAATGTGCCTTAACAAATGAGGTTTAGGTCAGGGGGCTTCAAGGCCATGACAAATCCTGCTTGCACCTCTTGAGATGGTCCATTGTGGATTTTTAATTTCTTTCCTGTTGTAGAAGCAATCCTCTATTCATCCTCAGCTTTTTACAGAAGGTGTGATGTCTTGAAACAAACAAACAAACACCACAATTCAGACATAAAAGTTCTTCAGTCTGTGTCCGTTCCCAAACGTATTGTTTTCCTTAGAAACGGGCTTCTTTGCTGGTGCTCTTATTATCAAACTCAAACCATTTTCTGAATAGTTTTCTTTATTTAATAGGCATTCATGTTCTTAATTTCAAGTTCTTCTTTACTTGGGCTGAATTACCATATCTAATTACAGATCTATCATTGTATTTATTGTAAGTGTTATCAAAGTGAACATTGACATCTCGGCCATATAAACAAATAAACCGAGAAGAGACGGTGGCAATCCAGATTTTACAGAGTACTAAGGATAATGAGTAAACATCTAAAAAAAACTACAAAGATAAACCCTAAAAAATGTGCACTTTGGTACAAGCTCATTTTAAGTGGTCAGCTGGGAAGCAACTATACTGGTATGTAATTATGCGCTTGGTATGTGCAAGAGATCAACAGCAGTTTTAAATAAATACATTCATGAATAATCATTGTATCAAACATACATCAACTCTGGTTGTACAGATCACAATCACATACATGGAATCCATAGAAAATACTTTCTTCCAAGCACAATTCACACCCAAACTCACTCCCTCCCTCCCTCCCCACTCACCTTTAGTGTGGGAATAGCCTTCCGCAGTCACCCTCCACTGCACCAGTACGCCTAGCAGGGCGAGAGCAGGCCAGGCCCCCAGCATCACCCAGGTGACCCAGCACTGTGGCTGTGCGGGCGCTGCCTTCACTCGCTCGTAGACGTAGCGCACCAGAGAGAAGAGCTCCACAAAGTAGTCGGTGGCCACGACGATCACGGCTGCCCCGAATACGGCCGTGGACAGGGTGGTGAAGCAGCGCTGCCACTGTAGGGTGAGCACAGCGAAGAGCATCCCCAGACCGAGCAGCACACCCAGAGGCACCCAAACGGAGCGCGGCGGCTGAGACGACAGCTCCTCCATGCCCACCAGTGTGCCGATGCCCACTAACAAGCCCAGCAGCAGACCCACCATGAACAGGCCCACGCTGCGCACCAGCATCGTGACCAGGCCGCACAGTGTGCCAATGCCCAGGCCGATACCCACACTGGCCTCCACACTCAGCTGTGTGTCCAGCACCCGCTCCTTATAGCACAGCAGGAAGATGATGACTGAGCCAAACATCAGGCCCGTCAGGAAGAGCACGGCCTTGAAGCAGCGGTAACCTGGAGTACAAATAAACACAGTGTTTTATTACTGTGACTTTAAGACCAACATGCAAGTAAGATGTTCTGATTCCCTCCCTTGTATTGTGCCTCATTCAAAAAGCAGCCCAGGGTCAAACACTGGCAATAACATCTATGCAAAGGGCCAATTCTGAAGGCCTTCAGAAGCAAAAGCACTGCTGTGTGTTATATTGTATTACTTACAGGAAAACCTGGAGGCGGCATGGTTTTGTAAAACATAAAAGAAGACGCTTGTCTAACAAACAGTGTGGGAACCGTAGTGGCTCCCCTGTCAGAGTGGTACATTCTGACGTCCTCCTAACTAGGTACTGTTCATCTACAGCAATGATCTCAGCCTCTTAGTGTATGTTTATCTTAGTACTTAGTACTAATTTTAAACCTGGTCATAGACTGACAGAAGCAAACCAATACCCTAACTTGCTAATTTACTTTTTGCATTTAACTCCCTTGAGATTTTCTTGCTGTAATGCTGCGTAACTTACTCACTGTATAGTTAGGCATAATGCTATTGTTTTAATCTGTTATTTAACAAATGTTTGATGTGTGAACTATAATATGCCTGGTCAAATAAGATGGTATATTGTTTTCATACCTTTTTTAATACCATTTATATACCAATACGGTTTTATATGTTTGTTAATAATATAATGTATTTGTATTTTGAGTCTGGGGTACTGTTTTCAGTCAATCCAATATTTTTTTGGGGTAGTTGGTTGGTGTTTAGCTGACTAGGCCTCAGTGCAGGTCAGGTTTCCAGAGCATAATACACTGTGACCCTGTTGAATGAAGATTACATCAACATACATGAAAATCATATTGAACTGTTTCAAGAAATGAAAGATGAAGGTTTTGAAACAGCCTTCACTTTCCCCAGACTTCCCATTTTCCCAGAATATCATTAAACATCCATGCATGCAAGTGCCTAGGAAGAACTCTGAAGCAGAAGGTTTCTGCAAAAAAGCAGAAAAAAATATCACTGTCAGGGGCTACAAATTTAGAGGCTACGATTTCAGCCAAAAGGGGTCAGATCCATTTGAGAAAAGTAAACTGCCAAACTATAACATTTCATACATACTTTTTATACACAAGAACTCAGTTCACCTCCTACACCACATAAACCTCCTCCTTCCAGATCATTAAACAGTTTTATATTAACCCGTTTAATCCCAAATTTTTCCCTGCAAAATTAGCACATGCATTTTACTCCTTAGACTCCCCTAACACACAATATGTTTGAATTTTTTCATTTCTTGGTGGTTATTCGGGATGTGAAAATGTAGGTTTGGGAAACCACATAGTCTAAATTTAAAAAAATTCTTCAATTTGACCTATTTACACTACGTGGTACATGTGTAGGGAATGTAGTGAACCACTAGACCCCTAGTGTGTAGGGTACCCCAGCAGGGCGGATCCCACCCCAGCAACCCACTGGTCACCCCCCGACGGGAGGCCGCTCTTCCCACCAAGATCTCATGTAACACCCCCTGGCCTGACCTCTGATAGTTTAAAAAAACAAACGACAAATAGAATAAACAGCCAAAATATCTGCCGGTTTTACCGCAGTGTACATCAGTAAAATAATTTTATTAACGTTACTTACATTTATAAGAACGAGCTGCCTCCGTTTGGGCTTGTATTTCACGGTTTGTTGCCACTATCCAACTAGAAAACACGTTGAAAGTCCCGCCCCCTCTGCTACGTGGTCAAAATGGCGCCCATTTAGTGCGCATAGTGTGCATCGTTCTGCACTGTTTTCTGGCCGATTTTAGTACAGTTTTAGCTCGGTTTTCAGTATGAGCGCACTACGCCATAAAATCGCAAGTATGCGGTTTCGGACACACTCTGTGTTATGCTAGCAGCAACAAATGTTGCCATGCTTACATTTACTCTTCTTATGGTGAAAATATGCATGCAGGCATATAATTCTCATTTAATATTAGTAGTAGACCCTTTAGAAAATATGTGTTCAAATTTTACTAATATCTATTATTTAAGGTAATTTACGAACTTCCTCATGTACAAGTTTGAGGCAGACATCTCTTTCCATAGGTGCAGGCTGGATGTAAAGGGGCATGGTCATGTCTCTATTCACACAAGTCACATGACATTGATACAATTTAGGGGAGACAACCTCTTTTTAATTATTTTAACTTGCATTAGCTGCAAAAAACCAAAACAACACTTTTAGAGCTTCCACAATAAAAGAAAAAAATGGCAACAATTGTTGCCATTGGGATTAAATGGTTTAAGTGTTTGTTGGAGAAATTCTATCCTTATTAAAGTTTCTTTCATATTAAATCATTATTCTTATTAAAGTTGATATATATTAGTGAGTTCAAGCACACGTGTAATCATTAAGAAACCTTTGAGTTTTATAATCCTGTAACATGAGTTAATCTTTGCTGTGTTTTTATATCTATGTTTTGTTTTTATCTCTATGTCTGTGAGGACTGTCTTCTCTGTCTCTCTGATAGAAGGACGGAGCGATCCATCTGGAAGTGTCCGGGAGCGGAGAAGATACACAGTTGTTGTTAGGTTAGTCAAAACTAAAGACTATGTTACGCACACGCACACACACACACACACACATTGCTTACTGCTGTATAAATTGAAAAGCACACGCATAAGATTCAGAACAACTCTTTTCTCAGACTTGTTCCCTTGCTTGCAAGATACTATTAAATCATTCTTTTATACTTTCATTACGTCTCTTGGTGAGCTTCTTTTATTAAACCTTATCACAGTCCTTTTTGGGAATTTCACTGACGGTGTTAGAGGACAAAACCTAAAAGAATAGGAAAATGACAGAAAGAAAACTATGTAATGCAGAATAAGATAGGATAGTCATGTAAAACGGGGAAAGCTCAGAAGATAAGTGGAGGAGAGGAGAGCTGCCAGTGGTGCCTGATTATCTGCCAGCAGAGCTGATTTCACAGCTCTAAAATGGCTCACTAGTGTGATGCTGTGATTCTTCAGATCTCATTAGCATGTTTGCACTTTCATCAATGACTAATTTACACGTAGAGAATACCTCACTGAGACAGGTCCCACCACCAAGCTCCTCCTCTACACTGGCAAAATCATTCGACCCACCGGCTTGTTACGGGCGAACAGAGGCTGACGTTGGAGGATCCCCTGACAGAACCTCAAAGAGATTATTTTAAAAAGATCACCCATGTACTGCAGCTAAAACATCATGCTCATGTGGCTCATTTGGTTTCTGCTAAATGTACAGCTGATGACATGCAGTGAACCTTTAGCACAGCGTGTGTCACGGGGGGCATTTATTCAGTCGCCGACCTGGTTTGCAACTTCATCAATACTGAAAAGCGAGAGGCCACATTCTGACTGAAGAGAGAATGGACTAAACAGATTTATGCTGAACAAAAGCAGTACGGTTTCCTAAGAACAAGGGGTCTTCACTTGAATTTCATTTTAAGGTATGCGATGATCATCTATAGTGTTACACAACGTGTGTTAATGACCCTTACAACCATTTAAGTTTTCCATAAATGGTAATATGCAAACGCAAATATGCAAGTGGGCTGTGACATCTTGACCAATCGTAATTTCAGGTATGTGTGTATTTTGGCCAATAAAGGAATTTATATACAATATCATTTTGATCAAAATTGTACAGACTATTCCCATTACTGAATTCCTTTGATTTAAATATACTATAATAGTAAATGATTGATATGTAAGTCGAGTATGTGAGTATTTTTTCAGTATTGTGTCTCCTTAATGAGTATACGCAGATACAATCAAGTAAAAAGTCAAGTCTGCATCCAAAACAGGAACCAGGAAATTCAAATCCAACCACCTTCAAGTGATGGAAAAAAATAACATGTGCATTTAAATGAGAATGTAGTGCGTGGTAAATTCTGTCACCCATTCAAAATGACTAATGCCATGGTAGATATATGATCATGACAAAATCAACAGTATTAAAATAATGCTAGTGCATCTACAAATCAATGAAAGGTAACCAATGAAAGTCTTATATTCTGGTAATATTTAATACTGGATTTTATAAATAGTGCATTCACTGATCAAATAAAAAATTTGTAAGCGACCGGAGTCTTTCTCAAGTCCTACTTGAGTCCACACCTCTAAGTATTATCCACTTAAATGGGAGCAAAACTGACATTCTTTACAGCTCTTTTCTTCCTGACTTTCCAAGATTCGTCAAAATTAATATCCAAGAGTGATTTTAGAATTTCAATACTGACACCAGGAGCACTTAACAGTACACTATTCTGTTCATGCACATCCTTACTGCAAAGCAATGAAATCAATGACCCTCTCTGAAATGTTTTGCCTTGTTGTTGAGAAAATATGTTTAAAAGGCGTTGGTTCATGATGTTTCAGTGCACTTTTTTCCCAAATGACCCATGTGAACTTTTCTCATGTAGTAATCATCTCAAATCGCTTGAGATGAAAGCAGCTCTGCAGACATTTAAATTGCTTGTTAACTGAAAAAAAAAGTTCCTCACTGCTGCAAATATGAATACTGTCTCTTCTATGACCATAGAGTAGAATGTAAATAGGCCTAAACAAAGGGACCGAACATGATCTGGTTTAATAAAGCCAAAACACTGTTTGACTGACTCAGATACCAACCTCAAATTTATTTATCCACTTACCGAAGAAGCAGTAGATGATGCCAAACAAACAGCACATAGAGCAGACCACCGAGGGCACCACCTCGTAGTGACGCCCCGCACCCTCATCGCAAGGATCCAAAGGCCTTGGACCCACTTCTCTTGGGGGAGGAGCCAGCTTGAAGGCCAGGGTCTGCAGTGTGGATGTCATGGTCAATGTCGTGTGACAGCCAGAGAGATACCCAAATGGGAGGAGGCAGGGTGGGGTCTGGGTGGGGAAAGGGGAGGGGCTGAGAGATCAAGGCACGCCTCCTGTTCACATGGATCTACCTGAAAAAGCAACAGAGAAAAAACCTATAAGAAAGGTCTAAATGTTCAGCTGCAGCACTTTCAAAAGGTTACAAGACGGAACAAGCAGGTTCAAAAATATAAACACATTTCTGAGACGCTCTCTTCCCACTCTCTTCTTTCTTCAGTTTCTAAAGCTCACCCTGAAGGTTTTGTGACTGCTTTGTGCGTGAAATAACATTCCTGGGGTTACATGACACCAAAAGCCACACCTTCCTATGAGACAAGTGCGATTCCTCTTCTCTCTCATCATCTTCCCCCACAACTCTCTATCTGCTTGTTCAGGCAAGATGTAATCTTTTAGTACACCCTCATGTACTCACGAGGGCCACAAAGTTCATTCCATGCTTCATATCACTGAACAGAGACTCATTTTCTGTTTCGTACATAATGTTAAAAGGCCAATGTCCTACTTTTTTAGGACAGTGCATTTTAACCTTCCACTTATGTGGGTGTGGTTTTATTTAACCCAACCCAAAACAGTCTGAATTCATTTTTACATTACCATTTTACAACCTCTCCTACCATTAGAATGAAATATAACAGCATTTTTATGACTGCCTTATTAGTTCCTATATTCAGATGAGACATGGTTTGGTGTGCAAAGAGAATATAAAACATATCTGTAGCAATGATTACTTTAACTGAGGTTATATACATAAAGCAAAAGATTTGTATGAGAACAAAGACAGTATAAGTGAAGCAGGAGTATTAAGTATGGTGTTACAATACACCATATTGCTGTTTAATTAACAGTTTACAGCTGAAAATCAGCCCGTTGTTATTACATGTGTACCGCTCTTAAAAATCTAAGCTGAACAAAGTAAAGTAAATATGATAGTGACCTTTGCCAAAGTGATATCGCCAAAGGCTTCACTGTGCAAATTGAGCGTCTCAGCAGTCACTAATCATTTTATTGTGTGCAGAGAGCTTCCTGACCAACTTCAAATGTTGGAGATGACTTTCTGTGGATGTCTGGACAAAATGGGCATTCAATAATCCAAACAAACATAAATCATTTGTTTATTTTCAATACCTTGATGTTAGTTGTAGTCATTTAAACATGGAAACCAAATATATAAAAAAAAACATTTCAGTAAATTACAACTACTGGAAATACAAATATATAATTCAAATTTTTAAAATAAATAAATAAATATACCAGGGGGAAAAAAGAAAAAAAAAAAAAAACATGGCCCAATTTGACTGTAAAAAAACAACAATCAGACATATTTATGATGTGTACACCCTCTCCTTGAAAACTTGTGATTTTTTTCACTTTATATCATTCCATCCTAATGTCCATCATGATCCAGACACTGGGTTAAATAATATCTACAGAATAAGAATCCATCATATGTCTTAGAAATGATTGAAGAGACTTGATGAAATGGGCATATCAAGCCAAAAGCCATGTGATTCATCAACAGTTCATTATGCAGCGCATCCCTT
The DNA here is from genome assembly GCA_037974605.1 of Nannopetersius ansorgii. NCBI lineage: Eukaryota > Metazoa > Chordata > Actinopteri > Characiformes > Alestidae > Nannopetersius > Nannopetersius ansorgii. Next base: position 3,241,401 of record JBBPDE010000107.1, on the reverse strand, counting down.
TTTTATCTCTAAAATGAGTTTGTTCCTCAGACCTACTATTCTGATATTTAACATGTCTTCTGCTTTGACTTGATGTGAAAGGCCTGTAACAAATTATAAGCCAGCATGAGTTGTACATGGAAATATCCCCCTCATCTCCCCTCCTCCTTCTGTCTGTCTCTTTCTCATCTCTCACTCACTCACTCACTCTTAGCTCTCTCAAAACATGTCTGGTCATAATCATCTTTTCCTTTGGGGATTATTAAATCCATGGCCAGTCAAAGGAGGAGTGCATTGGACAGAATTAACGTTGCATGCCACTGTCCAAGTGCCACTGTTGCCCTCATAGCATAATCAGTCCCTCAACAATAACAACCTCCTACTTCCTGTCTGTCACCATAACAACCATGGAATGCTATCCTTGGCTGCTATGGACCAAGCTCTGAACAGACCAATGGGAGACCAGTCTAGCCCCCCTTAGCAACAGCTTGGCGGCCAATCAGGAACCCCGCCAGCTCTCCACGGTTTGGGTGTCTCCTCCTGAGGTACGCAGTGGCAGCACCAACTAACTTGCTGGCTGAGAGATAAAGCATAAACCGTGATTCACCCACATGCATACTCCTACACACACACAGTCACATTCATATATCTGTACACAAAGAACAGGTTGTTCGTTCTAGTCTGGCGTCTGGTGGTCATTTTGTGAGTTATGACATGAGAATGCGTCAAAGTTTGTGTTTATGAGAGTGAAAATGTCACTGGCATTATCAGGAATATATTTGTTTATTATTTATTGAGTGCTGACGGGCCCAGATGAATGGGGAGATAGAGTGGGGTCTATGAATAACAAGCTCTGTAGGCCATGTATTTGCCGAAAGGCTGGTGGGATTTGTATGCAACGGTTCCTGCCCAGCTCCCAGCTGTGTTAATCTCCTGACCTGAGTAGGTGTCAAGGCCAGTGGGGCAGAGAGCCAGAAAAAACATGGCAACCTAATGCAACACAGCTTTTTGGCTGTTTGGTTGGGATACAGCACATTGTCTCATCCTCTCTCCCCTTTTCGGTTCTTCTGTTCTTTTGTCCTCTCTCTGCTCTTCTAAGCTTGCACTTCTCTTTGTCCTGGTCCATTTGGCTCTTTCAGTTTTCTCTCGTTTTATCCGCAGTGTTTTTTAACCACTACAAGCCTGTAGAGTCCTTTGAGTGTTTTTCACCATCCGTTTCCACTCTCATTTATTTTTTAATGTCTTGTTTTTCCTCTAGGTTCAGGAGTTGGGTCAGACGGACACATGATGCAAACAAATTCTTGTGTTTAGCAGTTCTCCCAGGTAACACAGTAACCAGATTACAGCTAAACAATGATGAACCCGTCAGCTGCTGATCCAATATTACTTGCTGAGCTAAACAAATGACTCCAGCATAAACATGCAATCACAGTGGAAGTTTCTGCACACAAAATAATTTACACCCTTTAAACCTTGTATTTACAAAGAAGAAAAAAATATGCATTCATGAGTATGAACAAAATTTGGGTTCATGGGTTGAACACTTAAACTGTTAAACCCTGGTCATGCCACCATCATTTGTGGTCGGAGAACATTTGTTCCTAATCTCTCTGGGTCACTAGGCCCTTTCTATCTATGACCATCCATGACTATGCAGGTATTTGTTAGCTGACATAACAGAATAGTGTAACGTTTTCAGAAGACGAACCCAGGTGCAGAGACAAAATGAACTGTGGAAGTTTAATAATAGAATCCACAAAACACGTAACCACAATACAAACACATAGAAAAGTCCGGCAGGCAAAAAGGGCAATAAAAAGAGTTCAAGAGGCAAGAGAGTCACAGCAGAAATCCAAAAATCCAGAAGAGCTCAGTAACTAGGAGGCTAGAATACTTCGCACTGACTGTAAGTTCTGTAGCCCTTTATATAGTCCCAGGACCTAGTACTCAGGTGAAGAAGATCTCCACCTGGAGCTGTGATTAGCAGAGGGCTGACTGGAAACACCTGGCTGATCCCTTAATTCCATACGAGTCCTTACAGTAGGCCGTTATCTTTCTCTTTCAAGAGTGTTGGGCAGTTGAATGATGTCTGAAGAGATATGGTTGTCTTTTACAAAACTCTTTCAGAAATTGGGGACAAATATGGAGAAACCAGAAACCGTAAATTAACATTAGCAGTCTTTTACAAATATATTGTAAATGACAGTTTCAAAACATGTATGCTGAAAGGGAGTCTTTCATTATCAGTATTGCCGTTCCATTCACCTGAACACACACACATACCCCCTCCCATCCTCCCTCCATACATACATACATACACAGGCAAACAAACTCACCTCAATTGGGCTGAAAGCTGAAGCGCTCAACAAGATTAAATGGGTTCAGCTACTGCTATGTTTACACACCCAGCCCCCAAAATCAATCAGCTAGTCTACCATTACCCTGCTTACTAACACCTCTCTCTCTCATACTCTCTCTCTTTCACCCTCACTTACACACACAAACAAACAATTCTGTCTGCCACCATATTCCTCCATCCTGCCCATAGTCATTCCACTCTCTCTCTCGGTCTCTCATCATTTTGCCCTTGCCTCAATCCCCGTTTTCTGTTCTTTGTTCGGAAAAGTGCTTAAAGCCAGTAAACACAGATTGAGATTTCACTGCGGCTGTAAGCTTACCAATCCATTCAACAAACCATGTGCCTATTGCAGTTTCTAGTCTTGGTCCTAGAAATACCATGACTAGTGGCATGTGATTTTTGTGTTTTGAAGTGAGCAATCCTTTGTCTCACAGCAGGAAATTATATTCCAGCTTAAATGGCCCAAGTCAAATTTACTTAAGTACAGCATTGCAAATGTTTTAATGGCCATTTCCTGCAGAAAGAGAAAATGAAATTGTGTCTGTGTGTGTGAGTGTGTGTGTGTGTGTGTGAGAGAGAGAGAGAGAGAGAGAGAGTGTGTGTGTGTGTGAGAGAGAGAGTGAGATAGAGAGAGTGTGTGTTTTACTTCAGAAACTCACCTCAATAGTCCACGGCCTGTTAAAAGCTATTTTTTGTATTGTATCAAGACCTGTTAACACTGAATGAGATTTATATTAGCCATGCTAACTCGTGACTAAATAAATATTTCAAAGATGGACATTTTGAACTTGACTCCTCTGTCCCCATATCTAATAAACATGACATATGAACATATAAACTGTAAGTCACAAGTCCCCTTAAATATGCATAGGTCCACAATGACTTGAAAAGACCATGCTTGTCATCCAGACTGATTTGATTACTAGATTTAAAAAATATGATAATCATTTAGTAATCACTTTGAGACACTCCTACTGAAATAAACATAAAGAACACATCCTCAAGTATTAAAATCATTTAGTTAATTTCTAACCAGAGTATGTGGCTGCGACATATGAAACCATAAAATAACTAGAAATGTCCCACTAAAATCAAGCAATCCAGTGGTTAATCACGGTGTACTGTGCAGTGCTACATACACATTTGAGCATTTATCAGTGACCAGTTAATTAAGTGAAAACCTGTGCAAACACTTGTGATGGTATATTATGTTCTTGATGTTATTAAACGTTAGGACTGGCTGACTAGTGCCAGACAGACACGGAGATCAGCAGAGATTCAGAGCCACCTGTTCCTCCCCACAGCAACCTGTCCCCTCCTACCCAGCAGTGGGGCCTCTGTCTGTGGGCTCCTCGCACTCACGACTTCATTACTCATCTAAACCCAACACGAACAAACTATGAGCAAAGCCACCTACAGTACAGACTGTGTGTGTACTTCTGCGTTGTGCCCTGAAGTGACGAGAACGGTGTGCAAGCGTGTATGTCGAGCACAGCATCGTGTCTGGATAGCATTCAGCTCCTGACTAACTTGGCTGACAGTAAGTGCATGGAGTGTGGCGTGCATGAGTGTACATTTGTCACAGTACATGGGGTTCAGTCTAATGTGTCACCACACACTGCGTCCTACGTTCAGAACCTCTCGTTTTCTTTCTATTATTTATTTATTTATCAATCAATCTGGCCATAACTTTCATTAGAAAATGAATGAAGTCAGGCTCAATCCCTAGATAATCAGCCCTGCAGCAAAAATACCCCTTTTACTTGTGTGTTGTCAGAGATTCACTGCACTGAAAAGGTCTGGTGAACTTTTGGGCATTTTTATATATATTCAGTTAGCATTTATTTGCCAGTGATGGAAAATAAACAAAATCAGTTAATCTACTTATTGTCTGTGTATTTAGTATTCTTTATGTTTAATAAACAACACAATGCGTAAAATATGCTTTGTGTCGGCCTGCCATGCGTAATCTCTGGCGGCAATGGAAACAAAACAAAAATTAACCTTCAAAATCACTCACCATCCTCCCGATCAACAAAACAAACTCATTAAATTGTTACAATCATTCATGTGGCAGAAACTTTCATCCAAAGCAACTATAGGAGGAAACACTCAAGTTTCAAAACAGCATGAGACCCAGAGGAGAGTTCTAAGTGCTACAATCTTTATGTAGGAATAAAGCAAGAAGATAGTGCATTAGAAGAGGCAAGAAGATAGACAGTGCATTAGGAAAGGAGATGCTCTCTGACAATATGACTGTTCAGGAGGTTTCTAAAGATAGAGAGAGATTCTGCTGCTCTTTCTGGCTTAGGTAGCTCACCGGGTAGCCCATCGGGGAACTACAAATGAGAGCAGTCTGGACCGAGTTTGTGTAGGGACAGCAGAGCCAGATGATGTTCCCAGGAGGGGCGGAGGTAGGGAGTAGGAACATAACCCTGAATGATAGGATTAAAGTAGTTGGGTGCAGATCAAGATGTAGGCTAGAGTTTGGGCAGCCATGGGTAGCCAATGTAGGTCAATCAGGTCAATCAGCACCAAGCAGCATTTGAAAAATAAATTTCCTTGATGGTTTTCGGAGTTTAAAAAATGAATTTTCATGTGAAAAAGAAGCAGCACAGGATAGCTCATAGTTGGGTGATGAACGTAAAGTGAGTCATGTTTTATTGTCCTGCCTTAGCAGAGTTCACTAGAGGCTAACAAATCCATTTTTAAGGCAGATTCTGATTTTTTTTACTACCAAACTGGCCAGGTACCAATTTTTAGGGCAGATTTTTATTTCCTTATTGGCCCTATTCTTATTTCTTATTTTTGACTCAGCTTAGAGAGTTAAATAGCAAAGAATGCACATCTACAAGAAGACCCAGAGTCAGAAATTGCTGGTGCAGGATGCCAAAAGCCTGAAACCACACTTTACAAATGAATGTGGATTCAACAGGCCCAGAAGACTGCTTGTAGGAAGCATGTTCCCCTACTAGCCCTCAAATCTAGAAAACATTGAGAACAATTTAGTGCAAAACTACAGCATTAGGAGATTATGTAATGTATATGTTCCCTTTTTAAAACAGATTGACATGAACAGATTCACAATAATGAACTCTAGCATTATTGTAGAACACAAAAACAGGCTTTGAACTACAGGGAAATAAGAAGTTTAGCGGCTGCTATGGAAGAGTCCCACAAGGAAATGAATATTCTTCATTTAAAATTTCAGGTACTACAAATAGTTTCCTGATTTTCTTTTAAGTAAAACAATATAACTGAAGTCAGCCTTTGTTGGGAGCAACAAACAGCTGAAATCCATTTATGACTAACTTTGAACAGCATCCCTAGACTTCACTAGATGCGGAAGTAAATGTGAGCTCCTTCTAAGCCCATTGTAAAGTGTACCTGCATTTCAACATCTTTTCTGTTCTGTAAGTCAAGGTCAAAACACCTTGATCTTCATCCTATTTGTGCTTTAAGAAGTGGTCATCACACTGCATTAACACCAAACGCGCCTCATGCTCGATGGACAACAAAACGCATAAGAAAAGAAAAAATAGCAAATGTACATCCCCTCTGTGTTCTTATTTCACTTTTATTACTTTCTCGTCATTTATTGATCTTTTTGCTTCCTTTCCTTCTCTTGATCTCATTTCATCTCGGACTCCTACTCTCTCTGCCCTCTGATTCAACAGTTTTCATTTCTCTCAGTTCTTAACAAAAGGCCAATTAAACACTTTTGGAAAAATGTGAGTGTTTAATGTCAAGCCGCTTGTCGACATGTTTGAGTTATGTGGATCTCTTTCACATCGTGAGTGCATGAAGAACATGCTGGCAAATATAACAGCTCAGGAAATGTCCATTACCTGCCGCAAGCACTGTCTATTTATGCCTTTGATTAAAGAAAAGTACTTCATTAGTGAGCTGATATCTACTGCCCTCTGACTTGTCAGCTGAGCCAAAAATGAAAAATACATGACTAGACATTCGTCCATTTATAGTATTTACCAAGTAAATGTGCTTCTATCTTTTTGATATCAGCAAATATCTCGATGCTATTTTCGATACTAGAGGGGGAGAAAAAACAAACACAGGAACTTCTTAATAAATAATTTAAAGTGTGCTCACGGGACCATCCCACCGGTTCTCTGCGGAGGAGAGCCTTGCTCGCCAGGTCTCGGGGAACTGAGGGTCCCTGTAAAAATTTCACAATGCTATGTTTTTCCTCTGCTGAGCTAAAGGGCAAAATGCTCCGTTTTAGCCAGCTTAGGACTTAGCCAGCTCAGAACTTGGGTGCTCGCTCCGTGGAGTGATGAGGCTCGGAAAGTCCGTGCTCACAGGACCAACAAGCCGGTTCTGTGGGGAGGAGAGCTTTGCCATAGTTCACGTTCAATAGATCTGGGGGAGGTGAGGGTCCATGTAAAATTTCACGGTGCTCGAATGTTCCCCGGACCCAAAGCTCCTCCTGGCTCTCTACGGAGCCCCGAGCCGGCTGTCATGTAAACACTGAGTCCTCCAGGTAGCCGGGGGAGGGGCAGCAATGGCTGTTGAAAATTGTTGTCGCCGATTTCCGTGAGCTGGCAGATGCAAAACTGGCATTTAAGTATCGATCGATATCAAGGCAAATTGATATCAAACTCGATGCTAAATTTTAGTATCAATTACTATCTGAGAATCGATTTTTTGACATTAATATATACACATATTGTTAACCTCAAACTACAGAGAGCTTTAAATACAAATATTAAACAGTTGTTACGGCTCGGCCAGTGGCCAGTAGGGGTCACTGTTTTTGGTTTTGTTATGGGGGCTTTTATTTTTAATTCTGTGCGTGTTCTCGTTTTCAGCCGTCCTGTGTTTAGTTTGAGTGATTGTGTTTATTCATTGGTTTCTGTCTTTGTCATGTCAGTTCTGTTCATGCGGACCTCAGTGTCGGTCCACCATCACACTTCAGTTAGTAAAAGTATCGGCCCTCGAGCCAGGTATTGTTTATGTTTTGCTTTGCTTTAATAAAAGAAATCACAGTCATGGACGCCTGCCTGCCTGCCTGCGTGTAGGCCTTGGTGGAAAGCACGGAGACGTGACAACCGCCACGCTTGTGACAACAGTAAAAAAACTCTTCTCAAACAAGAGTTATCTGTTCATTACTATGTAAACATCTTTTATAATATACTGTCTGTACTTGATTAGCTGGATTTTTGCTGATACTGTTAAATCCATGTCTTTTTTTTCGAGCCACCATCCTTCCGTTTAAGCAGATTTTGGACAATAATTGTAGTAGGCACAGGCAGGTCCCCTTCTTATTTTAGATGAATCAGAATGTTCTTTCACACTAGTCCCAAAATAGCCTGGCATGCTGTGATGGAGCTAGTCCCTTCCTCTGTCCGACTGTGACTGGGATAGTACGCTACATGCAGTCGGGAACCACAAAATTCCAGCCCATAAAATGTGGTTGTGCACATTAGTAGGCGCGTGCGTGAGTGTGTGGGCAAGCCTGAAACACTGCCAGGCGGAAGAATCTTGGGCGGCAAAGAGGTGGGAGGAACGAGTAACTGGAACGCTTTCAGAAAATGATAAAAATGGGCACTTAGAAAGAAAAAAAATGAATGAGAGAAAGAGAAAGAAAGAGAGAAAGAGGAAGAACCGGGAGGGACAGAGGTAGAGAAAGAGGGAGAAGGAGAGAAAGGGAAAGAGAAAGAGGGAGAGAGGGAGAGTCTGAAAGAGGGAGAGAGCGAAAGAGGCAGAGGGGGAGAAAGAGGAAGAACAGGGTGAGACAGAGAAAGAGGGAGAAGGAGAGAGTAGAAGAGAGAGAGAAAGAGGGAGAAAGGGAGAGTCTGAAAGGGGGAGAGAGAGAAAGAGAGGGACAGGGAGAGAGAGGCCTGGGGAGAACACAAGTGCAGGTGAGAGAATGAGAAGGAATTGTTAATGTGGTAAAGAAGTGAATGGAGGGATGAAAGCCAGAGGGAACGGAGAACGACGCCTGGCAAAAAAAGAAGTGGTGTGTGTGTGTGTGGGGGGGTTCTGGCTTACATAACTGCTTCCAAACATATCGTCACTCAGTGTTCCCATGTTGCTGCAAATGTCCCATTCTCCATCTGCCACCACAGGGGCAACCATAACCTACAGGCTTGCACAGAGACGACCAGTCGCTTTAAATATGAACATCCATGTCTTTTGGGACCTACTGAGTCACTAAGAGCAGTCTTACAGGCGACAGTGGCTATTGGTTCTTTGTAACCCGTTACCTCACAATGACTGACACCTTCAAGCTGATCTGCCCATCAAAGTGGTCCTTAACTGTCCAAGCATTAAAGGGTCCATTTCTTGCATTTTTGGTTTAATGCATCAAAAACTATTTGTTTTTACATTAACACTGTTAAAGCCATATCACCTAGAAACAGGTGATTGTTTTCTGTGCCTTTAAGTCTGATCTATGTAAATTTCCTCTATTCTGATTGGACGGACAACATGTGACATACGTACGTATATGACTGCGTTATAAGCAAATGTGTTTTGATTAGTGAGACATCACAAAACAGTGAATATGCTTGGTGCTTTATTACATGGCCTGGTGGAGTGAATGGACGTTGAACAGTGTTCATATGCTACATTAAGGAAAATCTTTTTTGCTGGCATCAATTGGTATAGTATCGGTACAATATCAGCAGAAAATGCCAGATCAGACATTAGCATGACAAAATAATCAACCAAACCCAAACCTGTATCAAATGTAGTCTGAAACAGCACACACTTGCACTGTGTGAGATCATGTGTATCTCTGTGGGGTAGAAGAGTGAGCAGTTTGTGATATTCTAAAAAGATATTCTACTTTTAGATGCTCATTTTAAGCACAGTGGCTTTTAAAGAGGTATCAGACTGAAACAAGTTTTGATGTTGGACACTAAGGCCTCGTTCACACGGACGTCTGAACCAGGCGTTTTTCTGGCGTTCGTGACACCAGGTGAGCGGCGCCTGTTTTTCTGCTCATTGAAGCAAATCAAAGCGTCCACACGGGCGTTCAGCACCGGCGCTCAGCCGGCTGCGCGTTCGGATGGCGTCAAATAAACGCTGCATGCAACGTTTTCTTGGCGTCAAAATCCCGACGAACGCG
>JBBPDE010000107.1:3175822-3189368 GCA_037974605.1 Nannopetersius ansorgii | reverse complement strand
TATATCAGGAGGTGATGGTCTGTGATATCCTGACTTTGAGGGAGAATCTCTATATTGGAGACATCTATACCATGTGAGGGCCTGCATTCACAAACCACTTTGAGAATAAGAGTGTTGATCTACTATCAGTTTTTGTGAGAAAATCATAACTACATCAGGCCACAAACCTAGAGAGTGCTTTGTAAACAACAGCTCAGAAGCCCTGGTTTGGCACATGTGGAGCAGAAGTAACACTTACACTATATGGACACTATAGGTGTATTGGTACACCTGATCAGTGCATTAAATAAACTTTAATATGGATTTGGTATTTGGTAAATGGTATTGGATGGGGTTGAGGTCAGGGCTCTGTGCGGCTTTGTGCACATGAAGTGAAAAGGTCCTTCCCTAAATTGTGTCCACAAAAGTGGTAGCATGGAGTTGAAGTATCACTGGAAGTGAGGAGGCACCTGAATTCAATAATTAAAAGGTCCCAATACTTTTGTCCATAAAGTGTACAACAGTTAGTAAGGGTGCAGTGCACAGTGTGCAGCGCTGGATTGGGGACACTACGTGCAGTACGTGCGTGTCTTCGTCAGACGCCTGTGCACATGGCGAGACGTCAGGGCAGGGGAGGAGTCCCGCGCGGTGACACGTCAGAGAGCCGCGAGGCAGAGTCAGTCCGTCCGAGCGAGCTACGAGTCTCGCGCGTCTCGCCCAAGCATGAGGCTCTCCGTCCTGATCGCGGTGGCGCGGCCCGTGTGCCCGGTGATTGTGGGCATCTCGCTGGGCTTCACCCTCAGCCTGCTGAGCGTCACCTGGGTGGACGAGTCGTGCGACAGCAGCGTGTCACTCGGTGCCACGGAGGGGTTGCTGGCGATGGACGGGGCGGGCAGCCTGAAGGGGGCCCGCAAGCCCAGCTCCATAGCCACCGGGACGGGGGAGCACGGGGACGCTGGAGCAGAGGATTTCGAACCCAGGATAGTTCCGTACAACAAACCTGTTCAGCAGGGGCCGACCAAAAAAGTTTTCAGGTAGGAGAGGGTCCTCCTACTCCTCATCCACACCTTGAAGATTGTCTGGTTCCTTTTGGGTTCTTTCTTTAGTTTTGTCCACACCCGTCTGCCAGCCAGTACCCCCCCCAAATTCTTTTTTCCTGGCTCTATTTTGTGCCTCAAGTCGTTGTTCCTGAAACCACTCATTGTTGTGATTTGTATCCCCTGCCATGCCCATGGTTACCTCCTCCACTGCTTGCATTTCCTCTTTTGCAGAGAGCATGAGGAGGTTGTTTAGAAGAAGCAGACTGTGTCCAGTCCACTTCCCGCTATTCCCAGTAGCTCACAACCCTTGATCCTTATCCTCGGTTCTCTCACGCACTGGCATCCAAATGGTGTCATCGGGTCACATTAAGTGAGCTGTCAGTCATGGCTCAGCGGTTTAGCAGTGGAAGCCTCCAACATGTGGTATAAATATTGGCCCCCAAAACAAGCCAGTAGGCTTTAACAGTCATATTATATTTTATTTTATTGATTCTATACATTCTATTACTAAGTAATTGAGGAAATTACTTTTTTTGTGTATTCGAACCCACAACCTTTCGATTGCAGGGCCAACTCCCTAACCACCAGACCATTAGCAAGATTGAAAAAAACGCCTTTATCAGGAAATGTGAGAACTCGGGGCCCATGCTGTTTCACCAGGAATGTGGCTCATCGTGTTTGCTAAGAGGAAAGGTACATGCACAGAAAGATTAAAGCATTTCCGAGCAATTGTTTAGTTCCTTGTATGCGACTTTGGAATGGCAATGCCCACTACACTCTGCATATTTCATTAGAAGTGGAGCAAAAGAAATAGTAAAAGCCTGGTCCAATAATATACAGTGATGTTAAGCATTACCCTTCGAGTATAATGTCGCCCTTTCTAAAATTCAAGATTTTCTTGTGACCATAAGAATAAGCAACCCAAGCTGTTTGCTTATTATAACCTATTATATACCTGGTTGATGTAAGTACATTTTCTGGTCCCGCAGTCTAAAGTGAGATTTTCTGCTAGGGAAAACTCCCTTCTGATGACCTATCTTGAAGGTGGTAGTCAGTTTTGAAAGACTAAATTTATGCTTTGGTGTGGCCTTTTTTCCACCATGGCTCTGCACTGAATTGTTCCTTTATGAAAAAAGGTTTGAGAACCATTTAATGGTTGCATAAGTATCTAGATCAAACGTTTTTATTAGATTAGTGGCTAGAACTGGGGGTGGAGGTAGCTCAGTGGGTAGGATGCTTGCCTCCAGACCAAGAGGTCATGGGTTCGAATCCTACCTTCAGCATACCACCACTGGGTCCCTGAGCAAGACCCTTAACCCCAAGTTGCTCCAGGGAGAGACTGTCCCCTGTAGTTAGGGAATGGAAGTCATTTTGGATAAAAAGCGTCTGATAAATGCTGTAAATGTAAACTGTATTCTCAGTGATTTGAATAAGTGCATGCTGGTTATTCTAATGAGAGGACAACAATGAGAATACAAAATTGTAAATTTTCTGCCCTGCGGAATGCTTTATAGCATAACACACAGCATGTTAAAGGCTAGGGTTACGCCAAAATCCCCCTTGAATGACTGTAGCTTTTCTTTTCGCTCCTTCAGGGCCAAGTACGCCAGCACGGAGCTGGGAATCCGTGAACGTCTCTTTGTAGCAGTTCTGACCACCAAAAACAGCATGAACACACTCGCAGTTGCCGCAAACCGTACCCTGAACCACCACCTGGACGGACGCCTCATCTTCTTCACTGGCTCTCGCAACCGCAAGGTCCCTCACGGAATGTTTGTGGTGGCCCACAGTGACGAGCGTCCCGTGCCAAGCATGTTTCAAACTGTGCGGTATCTCATGGAACACCACGTTACGGAGTATGATTGGTTCTACCTCCTCCAAGATGACACCTACGCCCAGCCCGATAGGCTGAAGACGCTTGTGGGTCACTTGAGCATAGACCACCAGCTCTACATGGGCCGCCCGGGGGAGTTCATAGGAAGTGATGGCCAAGCCAGGTACTGCCATGGTGGGTCAGGGTTTCTTCTGTCCAGGGCCTTGCTGCTGAAGCTCCAGCCCTTCCTGGAACAGTGCAGGACGGACATTGTTAGCACCAGGCCTGACGACTGGTTGGGACGGTGCATTACTGACCACACTGGCGTCAGCTGTGTGGAGGAACATGAGGTAAGATAGATTGATAAGTGGGATTTGATTTGATTTTTTTTTTTTTTTGCATTTCTATACCCCTCCCATTCTTTTATTTTTTCCATTCTTGCGCTTTCATCATACGTTCTTATAGGTGTAATAACCCTAATTCAAAATGAACCGATTGATACACTGTGCTAAATTTCATCATTAAATTTCTCTGACTATTTTGGTGCAATTCAGTGTAATAACTGCTCAAATACTAATTTGGTTTGGACAAACAAAGCAAATACTTCTATTATTATGATTAAATATAAACATTTCATTGATCTATATTCTATAATCAAAGCCAAAATGTTCAAAATCTGTGCAGTTTTACACCCTGCTTTTGAATAGTCTCAGCGCTTCAGTTTCCAGTTTTTATTTTATACCTCATATTTTCATTGATATCCCAATAATGTTTTGTAATGTCAAGTCAGATAAGGAGACAAAGGAGTCTGACTGTATATTTTGCTTACCTTTAAGGCAGTCAGGATACAGAAGTAAATTTAATATCTGTTGAAATATTTATTAGTGATTTGTTTTAGTGATTTTATTTAGTGATCTCCAGTTAAAGTTTAAATTAAAATACTAATTGGCAGCTAATTGACAACCAATTATATCTTGTTGGACCCAGCTAAACTGTCCAACAGTAAGAACTTTAGCCAAAAAATGAACATGAATTCTCTTTGTTTGAAGTTTAATGTCTTGTAATAACTTTTAAAGAAAGGGGGTGATCCCTGAAATTGTTGGGGAGTGTGGCTGTGTCTATCCGTTTTCTGGATCTGGATATAAAATGTTTAGATTTTTTTTACAGCCTAATATCATTAGGGATTGGTATCGTTTGAATTTTTTCGGTTCCGGTTCCACTTAATCGATTCCGGTTCTTATCGATTCTCTATTTCGATTCCACAAAGGTATAAAAAACAAACTGTTTAAATAGCATATGTTGCACGCTGCCTAATCGTTTCCTTTTTTAGTGCACTGAAGCCACACTTTTGACCGTTTGCGATCCATGTCCAACACTGCTAGCTCTCTTTTCTGGCAGTAACGTTTAGTGGTGACGTTAGGCACACGCTATTTATTTATTTTTTTTAAACAATTTGCAATTTTACATTAAATAAATAACTAAAGAAAGTAACATCCCGTAAAATAAATGTGTATTTGGGCTTAACTTTTTTTTTTTTTTTTTTCAACAAACCTATCGAATCTCAACCAAATAGAGCTGGGATACTCTGATCCTTTTTCGGATTCGGCTTCCTCTGAGTCACTCAGTAAACTGATCCGGATCTGCGAGTCACTTGAATCACTATTGACTAATTGAGAGCAGTGAGTTGCTGAATTGCTTGAATCGTTTTTCAAAAGAAAGTAAAGTGTCATGCATGACAGTCAGCAGCTCAGATCCGCCTCTGAAAGTTAACCGATGGATTCACTCATGACTCGGCCGACCCGTCTCTGAGCGACTCAGATCCGGAGGAAGTTAAGGAGCGCTAACCCGATTCAGGCTCTGACTGATGCGAGAAAACCACTAGGTGGATTCAACTTTACAGGAAGATGTAGGATAACCCTCATTTAAGCGTGGTGGCGCAAGAAACTGTGAGTTATGCAACTTTTACTGTAGTAATTTATGTTGTAATGATTATAAGATGTATAATGTGGCGGGGTTTATAACTTTGACATGATGACGTTAGGACTCGACAGATCTGGTTCAATGGAGACCTCAGATTCGTGATTCATGAGATATTTAATGGATCCGGGTGATTCACCCGGATGAGTCGTGAATCGCTCAGCTCTAAACAGGTCCTGGCAGATAACCACACACGTGTTTAAGAACCAATTTACAGAACCGAAATAAAAAAAAAAACACGAGTGGGTACCCGGTACCGGGTATTTTCGCATCTGTTCTTGTTTGGAACCTAATTTCGGTTCCCAACCCTAAATATCATGTGCATTAGAAGTAACTGCCACATTCTAAAATTCTGGTAGAGTATAAATGGTTTACAAAAAGAAACAAAAAGAGTCACCTAACACACCAGTATAAAGAATGCAAACTGTTCAAATTATTCTGGCCACATCGATTACTGACGAACTTTGTCACGAGACTCAGATAAGCCATGGCTAAAGTAGCATCTCCACCTGTGTGCAGAGTGTGAGCTTGAAAGCTAGCATACGGAGAGTGGGCTTGCTTGTAACTAGGCATAGATCATCTTGCCCAGCTCCGAAAGCAGACCAGTGTTGATAAAGTAAACTTTTTGTGTGGCTGGTTTCCCCGAGAGGGCCGTGTTTATGTTGGTCACAAGTGACTTCATTTTTCAGCCTCAGCTCTCGGGTGTCAGCAGGAAACCACATTATCCAGGAGTCTTTGCCTCCTATGTGAGGGTGCCCTGTTCCACATTGAGTTGCAGAGGAGGCAACGATTAATTCATGATTCAGATGATCGTGTGCGCTGTACTTCGGGCTTGAGTTTCAGTGTCTGACACAGATGTGCTGGCCAACACATAGTCATATGATTGCAAAATGCTGTAAATTCTCTCCGTAATCTCACATCTACAAAATGAATCACAAGATGCGTCGCGCTATGAGTTTGTGTGTGTGTGTTGCGTGTTTACAGGGAGGTATTAAATGGGATTTGACAGAGTCGTCTTGGCTAGTTCCTCAAAGGATTATAGCGACTCCAGTGCTTTGGCACACAGGCTAGAACCTTTGTGCCCTAAATAGCATGATATGCTTCCTCACTGAGTGCCTTCAGGCCACTTAGGAGGTGTAAAGTGTGCACTATAACACAGAACAGCAGACTTTGGTAATATACTTCAGTTGTTGTTGCCTTAACTTCACTGTGACCCAAATGTACCCTATTATGCTGTTTATAATGATGCTGATGATTTGCATGCATGGCTTTACAAAAGGCTTTTTTCCTATAGTTTTACACACACACACACACACACCCCAGTGTGGCAAAATGAAGATTCAACATCATTAGCTTGGCACTAATATAACCCTCAACCCCATAGACAAGCTAGCAAAAATGATCATTACTGCAGCAATGGTAATTACTAGCCTAAACAGGCGACAACACACAATTGCCTGATTTGTGTGTTTCTCAAATGGATAAATAAGTAGGATTAACAAGAAGTGTGACAACTATCTGGTGCACTTAGAACATATCTACCTCTCTTATTTCACACTTGAATTGGGTTAACATGCCAGGCATCATCATCTGGGGGTGAAATATCGGTTTAAGGACCAACATGGCTTCATGCTCATGTACTTGGCTGCGTCACTCACGCCTTTGGCACAGTTGAATCAGAAGGGGGAAGAAACTTAAATGTCATTTATCGTATAAAAACCCTGACCTGCTAACGCATGTAGAGGCTAACACATACTTCTGAATTTGTTATGGTAAGAGCATATGGTTTGCGGAGAATGATCCCATCGATGCAAAATCACTGCCTCTGTCAGCCGTCGGTCTCAGAGTATATCAGTGGATGAGGTACAGAGGACAGTCACACCACACAGTCCAAGCTTTGTCTATCCCACAGACTGTGACGTAAATGCAGTGAACCGAACACAACCATCGTCTTTTATTTCTGACCCCTTGCAGAGGTTTGGTTCTGAAACCGAGCTTGTGAGTTGGATTACCATACCTGACTGACCGGCCCCTGATGAGAGCGAGCGGACAGACTTCCTGGCCCGCAGAGAGTCGTTAAGTTAATTAGGTTGATTAGGACGAGACGTTTAAAATGGCATTACTGCTATCTCCAGGGGTTTACTGATCACGGGTGGTTGTCAGGGCCGAGCTGTAAACTAATAACGGGATGTGTTCTGCTTAGTCATAAAGACGTGTCATTTAAATTACATTTTTACATCACTTTATGCCGGCTGCATCGGTTGGGTATTTTTGTAATGTTATAAAAGAAAACCTTTCATTTGTTTTTATGTTTACTTGTTATTTTTATTAGAGATAATATAGAAGACCTCTATTAAGCATTATGGAACAAAGCTAAACACCGTAGTTCCTGTCCTAAACCTACATTTATGTGTATATGAGTGGGAGGTTTTATTTGTGTTGTTTTATATCACAGGGGCTTCATTATAATTACTTTGAGATGGAGAGGAATAAGGACCTGACTGGAGAGGAGAGCGCGGACTTCCAGAATGCTCTCTCAGTCCATCCAGTGAGCAGCCCTGAGCAGATGTATCGTCTGCACAGACACTTCACTGAAAGAGAGCTGCAGAAGACGTATAAGGAAATCGAGAAATTACAAGTAAGGAAGTCCAGCTCCCTTATCTCTCCCTTTGTCCCTGTTTACTCATCTTTCTTTTTCATTCTCTCTGTTCCCTTACTACCCTGTTGCTCTCTTCTGTCTCAAATTGAGAAATTCGAATTCTGTTTCCTTTCGTGACGTACGTACATACATACACACACACACAGACACAAGTACACACAGACACACATCTCGCTCCCTCCCCTTCTCATATATATACATTGTCATATATGTATTTACAACTGTTCAACAATGGTCCGCAAGGGTTGGTGACCGGTGTGGTCCACATGAACTCAAATGGCTCTATTCTCCCTCTGTTTACTGTGAAGGAATTAAAATCCTGGCTCCAAACAGCAAATAATATGTCTAAAATAATTATGCTAGAATTTCATAACCTATAGGCTGTAGGGCTGAAAGATGAATATCGAAATCACAGTTTGAAAGAGTGAACCTTAAGGAGTTTGGGTTTTGTTTGGTTATTCTCTCTGCTCAAATGCACTTGGGTTTTGTGGCTGGTTGCCAAACTGTGCTGGACACTGCCCCCGTCCCCAGTCCCCCGTCCCCCCCGGGACCAGAGTTTTGTATCCCTGTCTAACATAATCAGCAGTAAATTTTACATGGGGAAATTCTGCCTAAGACAGGGCTTGTGATTATCCTGCAGGCATTTGGCACACCACATGCAGGAAAAAAAATTTAATTAAAAAAAACAAACAAAACGAAACTTGTTTATTGACTTACAGTATATAAATGAAAGAAAATCCGAATTTTTAAAAAAATTATTTTGCCCTAATAGGCTGTAGGGGGTCATTTGAGATTAGACCCTTGTTTTTTTGTTTGTTTTTTTTACTGTGGTTGTTAACTGCATAGACAGCCAAAGGCCTCTTCAGCTTAGTTCTGACAGTGGAAATATCAGTAATGCTTCACTTACTCTAATTATTTAAATGCTTTGGTTTGTATTTTCCCCAGACAGAGATACAGAACATTAGTCACCTGGCTGTGGATGGGAACAGGAGTGCTGTTTGGCCCATTGGCATACCACCTCCCTTCCAGCCCAAGAGTCGCTTTGAGGTGCTACAGTGGGACTACTTTACTGAGGAGCAGCTGTTCTCCTGCGCAGATAGTGCTCCCAAGTGCCAGCTGAAGGGAGCCGACCGAGAGGATGTGGCTGAGGTCATTCAGGTGGCCGTAGGAGAGCTCAATAAGAAGTACTCCCCTGTGCTACAACTGAGTGCTCCGCGACTAGTCAATGGGTACCGCCGCTTTGATCCGACGCGAGGAATGGAATACACTCTTGACTTGCTGCTTCAAGTCACGACTGAGTCAGGCTATGGGCAAGCCATCGAGCATCGTGTCCACTTAGTACGCCCCTTGAGCCAGGTGGAGATCATCCCCATGCCCTATGTGACGGAGGCCACCCGCGTACATGTGGTCCTTCCTTTGACTAGCACTAATCGGCCTATAGCGCTGCGCTTCCTGGACCGCTGCAGCTCTGACCTGTTCGAGCTGGGTGAGAATACCGTACTTACCTTCCTGTTCCTATACGAGCCTCCTGAGGCCCAAAAAGTGGGCACCACTGATGTGTTTGCAGACATAAAGGCCAAGGTAGCAGCTGTAGAGCGCCAGTATCCTAATGTGAAAATACCATGGATTAGCATGAAGACAGAGAATCCAGGCTTCTTGCGTGTACTGGACATCGTCTCCAGGAAACACCCAGTGGACACACTCTTCCTCCTGGCCACCGCTGATACAGTCCTCAACTCCGAGTTCCTGAACCGTTGCCGAATGAATGCAATCAGTGGCTGGCAGGTCTTCTTCCCTGTCCACTTCCAGGACTTTGACCCTCATGTGGCGTACCCAGACGGGCCTCCAGTGGCTCCGGACTTTGTGCGTGAGGCGGGGCACTTTGATCGGTATGCATATGAGGAAGCATGCTTCTACAATGCTGACTACATGGCTGCCCGAACTAGGATGTCTAACGATGTGCAGGAGAACGAGGAGCTGCTGGAGAACCTGGACGTGTATGATGTTTTTGTGCAGTATTCAGGCCTGCATGTCTTCCGTGCTGTGGAGCCTGCCCTACGCCAGGCCTACCGCAACCGGACCTGCGACCCACAGCTTAGTGAGGAGATGTTCCACCGCTGCCTCGAGAGCACTCACGAGGGAATAGGCTCTCGATCCCAGCTAGCCATGCTCATGTTCAAGGATGAGCAAGGCAACAGCACCTGAGATCTTCTCAGGGGCTCACAGCAGGGTAATCAGAGACTGGCTCTGGGCTAAGCAAGGATCTCTGCTGCAAGGTTCCTATAAATCATCAGACATGCCAACAATAAGATGCTTCATTAAGCAAGTTCTCACAAACAAAGGAGCAGATCAGAAACTTGCATTAGAGGGGCTGACAGGGTTTGAGAGTGTGTGAAAAGGTGTTTGAGATCAAATGGAGGAACTTCTCCATGGTAACCTGGAGGCCAGGAAAGCAGCAAGAGGAGTTGTGGATGAAGAAAATATGTTTACAGCAAACCCAGAGACCTCATAAAGGGTGGAAGTATTCAGTTCCAAGAATTTATATAATGCCAGTGTTTTCGAATCCACCCACGATAGAAATGTATTCCTGCCTCACACCCACACTTCCTTTTCCAGCTTGCTGTGCTCGATTGGGGGGAGTATAGCCTGTGTGCCTTTAAACAGTGTTCTTCACTCCTTCATGATACCAAATATTTCATGATTTATAAAGACTATTTTTGAGTACAGTACTTGAGATTTGTCCATTTGTCTGTGTATGTGCATATGCAGATCTCCTCACTTTAACAAACTCGTGACTTTAAAGGAGCAGTTTTGCTAAACAAAATCTTATTTGCACAATTTAGCAAAAAAAAAAAAAAACACTAGAAATCAGTCACCCAAAAATGTTCTGTAATTACATCAGCAAAGCATCTCTCAAAACAGCATCCAGCTCTTCAGACAAACCTTTTCTGACTACATCAGACCTGGGCTGGAGGAATAACCCTGGATCATATTCCTCTGTATTTATGACTATTGCCACAAAAACTAATTCTAGGTTCGCCCTACTGCCCTTGACATTGTGAAACTTGACCCAGTTGTCATGAATGGCTTCCCACAGTGTTCACCCACAGTTTTCTACATTTTGTATAGCTTGCAGTGAGTCAGACAGTGTCCTAATCCACATCCATAGGCTTAATGCAATTAAAGGTAGTTTCCAGGGATGTATTTACAGAAACAATTTGGGTGACTGTTGACTTCTAGTGTTAGTGATGTTAGCTTCATAGCTCCAGGTCTAAATTAAGGAAGCACATGTTTTGTGGCTCATTAGCTGCACCTGTGTACAAAGGAAATATGGAGTATTTTGAAACTATCCCTTCAACAAAAAGGCATCATCTATGCTTTAAATAACATCGTAAAGGCACACGTTATAAAGGACTTGAATGTATACATGTCTTCATTTGCCTGTGTGCTGTGTGTGCCTCACAGTGGTACTGACACACTAATGCTGAAAGAGATTAATTGAATTATGTAATGCAGTATATATCTACAGTTACCTAGAATTGGATGTATGTATACTGTATGCAGTATGTGGCTACTGCTACTGTAAAAATGGAGAGGAGTTTTATTTTTCTAGGGCTGACGATGCTGGTGTTAACAGCTGACAGGCTATGTATATACAGATGGATAAGTGATATTTAACGATAATGCAGTATGTGCAATATTGAGACCAAATCTCAGTTTATTTAAACGGTAGTGTAAATTATGTGCAATATAAAAAGGTACAACTGTTAAAGACATCAATTTATCTAGCAGAACAATGCTAAATGCATATGGATATTACTCGCAGGGGTTTATAGGCGTACAATAGGCCACTTGTGCTTGTCCTAAACAAAAACATGTGATCTCTCCAAAGAGAGATCTTATTCATCTACTGCACACAGACTTAATGACTGCACTATTTCTGGTCTTGGTCAGGTAGCCCTGCTGGCTTGGGTTGTAGAAGCCCATGTTATGTGCTACAGAACATGTAAAAGTCTTTCCCTGCTTTTGGCTTCAGTAGTAGCTACATGATCTGGGATCCTGAAATTATTTATTTTATAGAAACCATGAAGAGATCGTGAGATTTTTTTGGATGTAAGACCATGTTAGCATGCCATGTTTGTTTTTGTACTTTATTTGAGATACAAATGTAAGTATAACCTAAAATAATGTGACTTTGTTTTTGTAGTTTGATGCTAGTCACTAGGTGGCAGTAAAAGCAAATACAGGTTTTCCCAGACTTCCACTGGCTTAGTTCTCCAATGTTTCCTCCACGTGGACAGTGCTTTCTCCTGCTGAGCTAAAAGCAGTTACCTTTTTGTTTTTAATTTTTAATTTTATTTTAAGAATGGAAACTCTCAACCAATAACAGTTTATGTCTAACTGAAAATGTTACACAGCTGGGATATGGTGGTCTGCTATCATTTAAGGTGGATACACCCCATGAACATGGCCTTGAGATCCTCTCACAAGCAGATCCCACTTGTATGAATTTGTATGAATGTGGATAGTAACGTTACATAAGAAGCTTTTTTGCAGATCTGTACTTGTTTCGTGAAAAAATCACTTCCACACCAGGATCAAATTCCTTCACTGTAATGCATGTGTCAACATTAAATGCATTTTAGCACAAATTTCCACTTCTTGGATACAGTCTGATTTGTCTTTGTTCAATGGTCTTGTCAAACTAATATCATGAACAAAAAAATATGTAACTACCTCCACAAATGACGGAGAAAAAATATTTAGCTTATTATTATTTATTCATTTATTATGTGTTCTCTATAAAATGGAATTAGGGTGACTCGCGTGTCCTTGGTTATACAAAAAAAGTGGATCAATTTAACATTTTTTCATTTAAATAGACATGTTTGTAGCAATAGCTGTATTCAGAGACAATTTTGAACATAGAGTGATTCTGTCCCTTGGATTCTCCCACCAACTGCTTTCTGTGTCTAGCTCTTAGAGACAGGCACTGTAGGCTAATGTTCCATTCCAAGAAGCATGACACAGTGGAAAAGTAACATAACATGATTTAACTGAACATTTCACCAACTCAGGAGAACAGATGGCATTTTCCGGTGCGGTTCTAAAAGATAACGGAGGTTTTGGACACTGGGATGGACACTAGAATATGCAGCATGTTTCAAATGAATTTAACGCCCTCATCTGATTTTTCTGCATTACAAATGCTATACTGTGGAACCTCCAAATTTACCACATGAAAGATCTTTTTTTCTGCAGAAGACAGTTGACTTTCAACCGCCCTCTACCACTGAATCATTAAATGGGTTCAGGTGTGAATTTGTAGGAAAGCCTGTGATAGTCATTCATATGCACCACTTAGACAAATGCTCCGGGAACATCATTGAACCATTTGTGAGGAAAAGGAATTTTTATCACACCATACCATCACTGCCTAGATCACTTCAGTGTCTTTGACTGGAGTAAAGGCCCTGCAAACAACCAGCATGGGTGACAAAATAACATGTCTAGAGTTTGGCAAAAGAATGGCCCTGCTAAAATTTCTAATCATGTTTTATGGCCAGTTAAGGGGGGGAAAAATGAAGCTTCTTGGCCAAACCTGGTACAAACTTACACTACCCATTCCTTAAAAAACACCATCATGGCAGTGAAGCATGGTGGTGGCAGCATTATGCTGTGTGGACTGCGCAACTTATTAAAATGGTTGAATAGTGCAAAACACAGGCCACATCTTAGTTCTTTCAGTAATCTGTGGTGCTATTCGAAACTTGCAGTTCTGCAAATCTGAATCTACTACTGACAATGGGCAATTCCCAAACTGTGGTGCTAGAAAATTACCCAAACAGGCTAAAATATATTATTGAATTTTGATTAAAAATATCTGTTCTTGCATATTTCATGTTGTCCAAACAAATCTGATGAATTTCTAGGGTGTTGAATACTTGTGCAAGGTACTGTTTGAGGTGTGTGGTGCAAATTCCCAGCAAGTACACTTTTAAAAATAAAGCTTCTTGACTGGTCTCTGCCTTGGACATAGGGATCTAGAGGGGGAAATGTTTTTATTTATTACCTTCA
>JBBPDE010000107.1:3030090-3048358 GCA_037974605.1 Nannopetersius ansorgii | reverse complement strand
ACTACTACAGGAATACAGAGAGTAAAAGCAAACCTGAGAGAGGAACTGGAGATAAAAGGGTTCTTGGATTGTATTTGGGTAAAAGAAAAATACTGAAAATGTTTTTAAAAAGTCATTTTTAAACGTAATGTTTAAGTCAATGTTTATAATATTTAATAAAATGATTATTGTGACATATACAATAATTTATGTTCCTCAATCTGGCATTGGCAGCAAAGGCTGAAAAGGGCACTATTGCTATTTCGGTACAGTAGGTGGCGATGTGTGTTTTTGAGGGAGAAGAAGTCTAGAAGTCCAGGAGTTTTCTTTTATTAAGAATATAGTTCAAGGAAATACAAGACAAAGGCATGCATCAGTTGCAGTTTATATTTTTATTTCTTTTATGTTGTTTTTTCAGGTGTCGCATGCTGAATGTAAAAGCCAAAATTAGATTTTTTTAAATATTTTTTGTATATACATATTTTTTTGCTGATAAGTAATTTCTACCTAATGCCACAATAGTCTCAAAATAATATTCATATTTATAATGTCATAACAAATGCAAAAAATAATAAGTGGTGTTGTTGATATCAAATGGTAAGGAAATGTGTATTTTATTGGTTACTGTACATTTTATTTCTTTTTTCAGTTCTGATCTGTTTGTTTTCTTTCGCAGCAACTTCATGCAATCATTGCAGCCTCTGTGTCCATAAAATCATCCCAGAAGTTAAAAAAAATCCTTGAAGTAAGTAGCAGTTTGTGAGAAATTATAGCAATTTCTGATCGTCTTCTAGTGCTCCTGACCTTATGACCTTTTGTTTCTCAGATCATTTTAGCCCTGGGGAATTACATGAACAGCAGTAAGAGAGGAGCTGTGTACGGCTTCAAGCTTCAGAGTTTAGATCTGGTAGGTCTTTAATTGCCTGCTACAACATTTCTGAGACAATATTCATTTAAAAGCATTGGTACTTGTCTCTTTATAGTACCTTTGTAGTCATTTTCAATGATGATTTTGTCCATAGCTGTTGGAGACCAAGTCTACTGACAGGAAGCAGACCCTGCTGCATTACATTGCTAATGTGGTGAGAGAAAAATACCCAGCTGTGAGCATGTACTACAATGAACTCCATTACGTGGAGAAGGCAGCTGCTGGTAAGACTAACTGATTAGATCAGTTTTATAATTTTTATATGCTTATTTTGAAATAGTGTACCTTAAGATTATAGTAAAAGCATATTGTCAAGACATGTCACTGTCACAGCTGTCGAAACAAAAACGCCAATAACTTTACAGGAGATGTTCTTAAATGTAGCGTCCAAAAAAATGTATTGTTTTAGATTTTGTATTATACGATTGAATTTATAGTGTTTCATTAGTCATTGGAATCATTTCTGTTGGTACATTCTTCATGAAAGCTACCTTTTTTTAAAATGGTGGGAAAAAATTTACGATGTGGCAGTAACTTTATGCTCAAACATACTTAAAGGGCCCATTTCATGAAAACCGATTCATTTCTAAATATAAATGATCCATAAATGTTCATGTAAATGTGGAGCATGAACATTTCTGGACCAGTCCTAACAATATATGTGGAAATACAGATGCAAGAAAAATGCATTTATATACATCCTTATATTCAGCCTGTGTCAGTTTAGCTCCACCTTCACTGTAGAGTGTTTCAGCCTGGACTGTTTATGGAACAAAATACATTACAGTGAACCAGTTGGGATGAGGCAGTTTATATACAGTATATTAGTCTTAACGATTCAGTGACAATAATAGACAATTTAAACCTAATGTATAAAGAGAGGTTGGAAATGTATGCAAATGTTATGATGGGTTTTTAGATACATTAAGCCACATTATATGTGGACCTCAAGGAAATGAATAAAATACAATAACAATGCAGGATACCGACCCATTAGTGTGTTAAGTTCAAGGTAAATTAGTGGGGTTTTTTGCATGTTTGCATGAATGTAAGTATCGGAGTTCAGCATAATCGTGCTATATGCCATTGATGATGGTAAAAACAGCATTGTTTATTCCACCTCAGTCTCTCTGGAGAACGTTCTCCTGGATGTGAGGGAACTGCAGAGAGGCATGGATCTGACTCGGCGTGAGTACAGCATGCATGGCCACAACTCCCTGCTGAAAGAGTTCATCCACCATAATGAGACCAGACTGAAAAAGCTGCAGGATGATGCCAGAATTGCACAGGTATGATAAAGCCTTATTTGAAACAAGACTGGTTACTATGAGCTATACTTATATGGTTAAAGTCACTTTTTTGTATTGCCCTATAAGTACTCTGGGACTGTTTTATTCACTAGAAGAGAACAGCTGTTTTTATTTTACACTTTTCAGCATGTGGAAGAGGGGCTGATTCCATAGGTTTGATTCTTTAGGCAATATAATAATTTAGAAGGATAAGAATGAAATAATAATAATCTTTATTTTTGTATATAATTCAATGTACTTTATTTGATTAAAATTCTCCTATTGTGGTCTTATGTGAGCTGTGTATTCCCACAGGATGCTTTTGATGATGCTGTGAAGTACTTTGGGGAGAGCCCCAAAACCATGCCCCCCTCTGTCTTCTTCCCAGTGTTCGTGCGATTTGTCAAGGCCTACAGGGTAAGACACACTTTCTCTTATTAACTTGCCCAGGGCCAGATTCATAAAAGCATTCCTAAGAAAAAAAACAAATGGAAGACAAATGGAAGTTCCCAAAAGAAATAAAGGAAGTAAAATATACATCTAATCTCTTTAGAGAGTCTTAATTATTTTCTTAAAATTCATTATTTCTTGCTATCCAGTTATTTAGCTTGTTCAGCAAAATGGAGAAAAGCTAAATTAAACCAAAGGTTAAGAAAAAAAATAGCAAACACAAACTAGAAATTATGGCCAAATAGCAAGCCACCCTTTTTGTTAGGTGATTCAAGAAACGAAGCATTTTAAAAGGTTCTCTTTTTTAGGCGTGGTTCTTACACTCCAATCTTACACTCTGAATCCACTCTGACTGAATTTCTTTCTGGTTTTCTCTGCATCTCTGTTTTTTTCCTCAGCAAGCAGATGAGGAGAATGAGCAAAGAAAGAGACAGGAACAGCTCATGATGGAGAAACTTCTGGAACAGGAGGCCATGATGGAGGAGCAAGAGGGCCAGCAGGTGGGAGTTAGCCACATTTAGACTCCAACCACGCAGGGATGAGAGAAAGTATTGTCTGATTCCTCCAAGATAATTGTACGTTTCCTCTTTCCATTAGTCTCCATCCCACAAGGGCAAGAGGCAGCAGCAGGAGCTGATAGCTGAGCTGAGGAAAAGACAGGGGAAGGACAGTCGCCTTGTCTACGAGGGCAAAGACGGGGCCATTGAGGACATAATTACGGGTATGGCCCCAGGGTGAAGAGATTCATGTGTGAGGTCTAATGAATCAGGGTTCCCATAGTGCAGAAAACCTGTAAATGTAATTTTTTTTCAAGAAATAGCTAGCAGGTTGATCCCTGGTGGTGCCACAACCATCTGTGTGCTTTCTGGATGGCCTCCCACCACCATTAGCAAACAGACAACTGCTATATTAAATAGCATGGGCATCTGTTAGCTGACATGACTGAATTGGTAGTTAGTATTCTTCTCCAAGTGTGTTGAACTGTCCAATGAGATTCAATTAGCTGCAGTTTGGTTGCAGTGATGCTTCATATGGCTCAAGTACATGCTACACTTTCCCTCCTAGGACTGGAAGTATCATGTTAGCGGGGGAGTTCCAGCTAGTGGTTAGAACTAGGGAGAAAACTGGTGGCTAAAAAACATGTCCAGCATAATCAATGTGTCTGGTATTTAACCTTATATTCTGTAATTCTAGTTAATTCTAGTCTCCAAAGTGTTAGAAGTTAAACTCAAAAGAAGGAAAAAAAATCTCTCATTACTTTTTATTATTGTAAAAGTGATCATACTGAAGTCATGAACAATGGCTTTAAAACGGATCTTTGAAAAGTCATGGGAACAGTGTGGGAATCCTGATGTGCCAAACTGTGATGTGTCCTGTTCCTTGTTTGTCTCTGTCTCTGCCAGTAGAGCTGACTCTGTCAGTCGCAAAGTTGCAGTGCATTAGGTTCTCTCAGTTCTTTTCTAGAGCTTGTAGTCTTAGCATTTCTGTGTTGTGATTGGCTGTTGTTTTGCTGCAGTGCTGAAGACCGTCCCCTTTACCGCACGTTCAGCCAAACGCGGCTCGCGGTTCTTCTGTGACCCCGCCCACTCCGAGGACTTCCATTACTAAACAAAATTCTCTCCCTCAGAAAGGTGGCTTTAAATCTGTCTCTATCTCACTCTTCTTGCCGTCCATTTGTCAATGTTCCTTCCATCTTTCATCCATTTCTCCATCTGTTTTCACTCATTATGCATAAGGGTATAAAGTCTGCCTTCAGATGACTGTCCTGCATGAATCCAGTCCTCTTTCTGCTACATCCCATCCATTCTCTATGACATAAAACAAGCATGATTGCAAGCTGTGTCCCCTAAACTTCTCGCAACATATGTATGATCTGCCTATGCAGATGGGAATAATTAGGTAATGTCTCGATCAAGGTCTTTGCCCCCATTCATTTTAAGAGTAAAGAGTAAAATATATAATTCAATGTTTCCTACTTTTATCGCTGGCATTATTATTGCTATTATTATTGCCTTTTTCTTCCAGTGATTTTGAAAATAAAAACTACATGAAAAGTTGAATACTGATTATAGGAGCAAATGCAGTTGAAATGTAGCCTTAAGTTATTTTCCAGACCTACCCCAAATTGCAACATGAGTCTATTACACGATTATATATTATTCGATTCCAGTGTGATATTTGTGTTTTTACAAATAATACAGCCACACACAGTCCAGGACTTTTATTGTTTGTATATCACTTAGTAGCAGCAGTGCAAATAATTTGACATTTTAATTTGAACAGTACAAACAGCACCAAGTAGTTTTTTTATGTAGAAAAAAAAATGCTAATTGAATTCAGCTACAGCTTCTTTTTCCACTTCAGAATCCCTTTACATTACCATTTAAACCCCTTTTTACTTCAGTAAATATGCCACATTGCTAAAACCTATGGATGGTCTCTTTATGCCTCCTATTACAATAGCTTAAAAAGAGCACAATAGATTAAAATAGCTTAGACAAAGGATCAGAATTGGATTTAGCTAAATATAAGCAATGCCAGTCCTTTAAAAAGTTGAGATTTGATCGGGACATTCCCACCAAGAAAACATGATTGTTATGAGGCTAATGTGATTCTGTCGCTCACACAGGTCTGCGCAGCCATCCCTTCCGGCGAGCCGACGCCTTCAGGAGGAGCGCGAGGAAGAATTTTGATGGACAGCACCTTCAGCTGCTCAGCCTGGAGGTCACCACCTGATAGCCCAGCTTAAAGAGCCAATGTAAGAAACAGGAGGAAGCCACTCCACCTCGTCTCTCACCATTTCCAAAATTCAAGGAGGCGAAGTAGAGATCAGGTTTAAGATGCATTGCACTGGTTTACCTTCAGCTTAACACTGGATACCATTGGGAGTAAAAGTCAGTAGGTAAAGATTAAAGCTGCTGATGTTAAACACTGGAACTGACTAGTCAAACCTAGTGGACCCTTTGAATGGAAAGGTGAGAGGAGATTTGGTTGTGTTGTTTTAACCAGACAAGAAAGCAGCCATGTAAACCCCTGCTAACTTCAGTGGCAGCATTTTAGTGGAACGCGATCACTGTCCACAAAACCTTTGGCTACGTACGTGGTTCGAACTCCCAGCTGAGCTGCCGTAACTGTAACTGTCAGACTTGGGACAATGCCCATGATGCACTTTGCTTTTTTTAAACATTCGATTAGCATCCTAATGAACTTTCATGCAAAAAGAACTGGATGGAGACGAAGAGGAGAGGAGTAAGACTTTTCTTCACTGGTGCTATGGAGGACAATCCCCCCTCTGATCATGAACTACACATGAAAGGTGCGGTCTAAAGCTCAGTGTAAACTTTTATGTACGTCTCATTCTGAACACAGATTTCCTCTCCCACTCAGCTTCTCTCGTGATCGTTAGTGAACAGTGAAAACAGAACAGTGCTCTTTTTTAAAAAAAAAACTTGCAAAAAAAACACAGATATTGCATTGAGGGAAAAAAGTCTTTTGTTCTTTTTAAATGTACAGATATTTTGCTACAAAGTTGAATCCCTTATTTTTTACATTGCCCATTCATTGTGATACTGTATATATTGTTGAAGCAAACCAACACTCCCCCCAGTATCATTTTTAATGTTATGATGTCACGTTGTATCAGTATTATTTAGTTCAGTGGTAAAGAAAGTGGACCAGGTCACTCCGTGCTCAATATCTCTCACCCATCACACTTATTCCATAATGGTAATCGTCTGTGGTTGCACGGTAACACTTGAACGCTTGGACAGACACTAGTGGCACATATAACTTTTTTTATACATTGTTCTTTAAATACAAACTGGAATGGTTGTCTGCAAATAAAGCAACACCAGAACTGGAAGATGCTACTCTTGTGTTGTTTGTGCGAAGTTTGTCAGATGGTAGCTGGTGTCTACGAAATCATGGGTGTTTTCTTAATTTTGGTCCTTTGGCTGCCGGGCTCCAGCACCCCAACAGCCCTGGTTAAAGAGAAGTGGCTCAGAAAATGGATGGATGGTTTCACCTGTAATATTACATTTAAGGAAATAGTGATTGCCTAAATCATTGGTATCTGTGTCATTTTCCCCATATCCTCTCATAAAACTCAGATTTATGTCACAGCTCATGTACGTCATTGTTACGTGACAGGTACCACAACCAGCAACAATAACAGTGCATTAGTGCTGGGGCCACTTATGAATAATAGATAATTATAGATAACGGCCATGAAATCAATAGATTTTTCTTCCATTTTGGATGTAAGCACTCCGCATCTGCAATCTGAAACTCAATCATGGTCTCAGTTCATTTGCGCAACTGCTCTGTAAGTGACACTGGCATGAAACTACACCGGAAAAACCGAATGTGATATTTAATGCACGGACACTTTCACTGCAATTGACTTTTTTGAAGCACTCACATTAAGTAGTCAAAGACAAAATTCGATCTATCAAGCAGTACGCTTTCAGAAATTACAGCCTTAAAGTTTAATTGAGAGAATTTTTTTTGTTAGTTTTTTAGCCTAAAGATAGTCTCTTTCACTTGCATTGACTCCTCTTTGGACCTCATGTTGAGTTTCAGTGAGCAGCTACTAAATGCAAGCTGAACCAAATGACTTACTAAAAAGAGTCGCAGTGCTCACCATTCTCAGCCAGTCAGTCCGTCATTAAGAGTCAGTAACACTCATAGGTTATTCTACAGCAGAATGGGCAAAAAGGATCATGCTGCGCTGTACACTAAAGTGCACTGCTCAACCAGGAAGCCTATGTCTATAATGGTTTGCTGATTAAGAATTGAGGAACCAGCATCACCCTTGATCACTTTTATCTTAATACAGGAAACAGAAGACCCCACAGCCAATATCCAAACACAAACACTAAACTAACAAAATCCAGCTGTGATTCATACTAAACAAGAAACCCCATCACCCACTTCATAATAGAGGTCCCTATTGATAAAACTTTGGGGTCCTCTAGCGGCCACATACCGAGATATGACAATAATCAAAAGGACAAATACATGCTGATATAAAAAGAATCCACAAACAGCGTGAACCACAGGGCGTGTTTTTATTAACTAGGGCAACAAAAATACCTGGGCAAAGGAGGAGTCAGGACCAAGACACAGGTGAGCAAAACAACAGGGGGGTAGGGCAAAGGCGGAGCTAAGACCAAAACAACAAACTCACATGGATATACACACACACACACACACACACACACACACGGCTAAGGTAAACAAAGGCACATGGAGAATGTAAACAGCAACATAGACATGAAAATGGGGGAAGAAAAGGAAACAGCATTAATGACCTTCTCGTAACATTTTATAATCACATCACAACAAACAGCACAAAACAAAACAAAAAACAATGGGACCCCATGTCACTTTGCAGCCCTAAGCAGCTTATACTGTAATGCAGATCTACCATGCATCCATCATTGTCCTGTGCGGTACGCCCACTCCCCAGATGGCCCGTAAATATTAGATTAGACCACCAGTGACAACCCACACAGCACTCTGACTCATGACTGAACATATGACAGATGTAACTCAGGAATGACTCTGAAATGTGGAACTTGTTCTAAAACTTGCAGCTCTTTGTTGGAGTGAACAGGGCAAAGAAACCAGGCTACAAGAATTATTTAGTAAAATAAGAGATCATAAACATATTTTCAGTGGTCCTGCAGATCACACAACCACCTCACACCCACGTTTATAGCAAACTCATATATTCTACTTTATTATGCAGGGTTTTATTTTATCAATACATGACAGGGCAGATTTTATTTATTTATTATTTGAAGTTTAAGTACATTATTTAAACTGTTGTTAAAATTGTGTGTGCCTTTAAAACAGATGTATATACTAAATGTGTTCTGGTCTGATTGGCTTATCTAGATTCAGCAGTATGGGCTGAGCCACTCCTTATAACAGTTACCGCAGGCCAAACAGGAGGAAGTCTGAAATGTGTTTTCTTGATATCGCAAATTCAAACGGACTGGTTTTACATCTTAGACTAAGGTGTGAATAAAACCTTAAAACACTGACATATGGCATTTAACTTTTAATTTTATAAAAGTGAGAAAATTATATGGGCCTTTTAGTTACTTTTTTTACATATTTTCCTAAAACACTGAAAAGCACATGTGCAGTTGGTACTTTTGCTGTAACTGAGCCATTTACATGATCTTAGGTAGTGTTTTAAACAACGAACTTTGTTGAATGATAATGTATTGCATTTACTATTATTTTACTGTTCTTTAGCATTGTGGAATATTTCAAATCGTTTAATGTACACTGGGTGTACAAAACATTAACAACTGATAGCTTTAACCACTAGATGGAAGCAAAGCGTCACGTCACAAAACAGCATCAGCACTTTCTGTAAGGGGAGGCTATTTGGTAACGCATTTTGGAAGGTATGTAGAGAAATGATGCACAATGATTGCATCTGAAGCTATATAGATATAAATAAAGCTGCGCGCGTGTGTGTGTGTGTGTACACCCATACACAGCTATGTCTTTGTAGCTTCAGGTGGTCTACATATATATAATTTTTTATTTTACACACAAACACACATTATGTATATGGGTACATGGTTCTCAGCAAATCCATACAAGCCTGTCACATGCTTATACTGCCAGCGGTGGGTTTTCAATCAATACTGTCAGTGAAAATCTGTAATATACTCCGTTCTTGTTTGCAGTATTGGACATCTATGAGTTGGATAGCAAGCCATGGAGCTGGGCTGAAGATGAGATATGACATCTCCTCTCACTACAGAGAATGTGTGTACTCTTAGCGCCACTGTCACAAAGACTACGGAAGCACACCATGAAAATAGTGTCAGGCACGCAGGCAGGCAGGTGTGCTGTGCTTGAGGCTGTGCTGAGGCACTGGAGCGTCCTCATCCTTAGCTGTAGAATTACCAGGCTTAATTTGTCGAGGAGCTCAGCTTGAGAGTGCTTTCAGTGAGGCTGAAATGTTCAATTAAGTTGATGTGTGCTGTTTTTTTCCATCAGTCCCAGAGGGAGGACCAGTCTTTGCACCCTACACTATCCATGCGCCTGCGTGTCAGGTGTTTCATCCATAATCAGGGGTTCAAAGATGTGAAACGAAGTCATTTAGAGTTGTTTAAGGTGAAACTTGGAAATTACGTTGCTGATCCACATTACTTTACAGTGGTGCTGAGAGGAACCACAAGTCACAAAGTTACTGTCCAAAACAACCAGCCATGTATTTTATATAGTTTTGATGATAAATTACCGATAATTTTGCAATTAGTGTTAGATTCTATTCTAACTGCATTTTCTTCTCAGACATGAATGGTCTTATAATATGTTTTAGGCCAGCATGCAAAAGAATCAGTGCACTTATTTATAAGGCCTTTGGTGGATTTAGTGATATTTCAGACATGTGGTTCCGATTTTTTTTTTTTTTTTACATCAAACCACTCTGAACAACTACTTAAATTTTAATAACTCCAAAATTGCATTGCAGTTTGGGTTCCACCTTCTTTATTGCAGTAAACCTTAGATGTGGGGTATTTCTATAAGGATTTGATTGTATTCTGCCAAGAGAATATTTTTCAGTGGTGCTCCATTAGTCCATAGAGTGCAGTGCCACCGCTCCACATCTCTACAGACACTTGGAATCGAGCATGTTGACCTTAGGTTCATGAGCGCTCATTCAGATGGCAATTCTGACAATAACAAATAAGAAAAAACATTTAAACCACTAGTCTAACATTCTGTAGAGTATAATATCCCAAAACAATGCCGACGCATCAACCTCTGAAGGCGAGTTTACGACACTAAAATAACTGCAGCAGATCTTTCAAGTCCTGTAAGTTGCAATGAGAGGCACCCATGGATGGGGCCAGTTTCAAGTCAAGTAGGTTTTATTGTCATTTCAACCATATTATACACACAGTGAAACCAAACAATGTGCCTTCAGTACCATGGTGCAACACAAGAATGGAAACAGAACACCACAAGACCACGAGTGCAGACAGGACAAAAGAGTGCAAGAAAACCACAAGAACAACAAAAACAACTGGACAAGACATTTAGTGCAGTCTATCATAGCTACTGTACTAGTCTGAATTTTGATACTGTATTATGACAGATAACAGATACTGTATTCTTACGACATATGATCTGTCATTTTGTGTCGTTTCATATTTTATTACAACAGATACTTTATTCTAGCAGCAGAGAGTTACATGTGCAGAAATACAGAACAGAGGTAGAACTATGTAACTATGTTTAGGTAGGTGATATGTGTCAAAGGAACATACTAAGACCTAAGGCTCTCCAGCAGAACACTACCCAGAGCATCACACTTGCCCCCATGGTGCATCCTAGTGCCATCTTTGCCCAGGTAAGGAAAACACACAAAGTCAGCCATTCACATGATGTAAAAGAAAACATGATTCATCACACCAGGCAACCTCATTAAAATAATGTTCTCATCGCTGTATTTCACTGTCATCTTTTTATCTTTTCTAATGTCTTATCTTCTATTCTTTCTTGTTGCACTGAGCATGCTAACGGCACAAGATTTTTCCTCATCCTTCTTCCATTGCTCCATGGTCCAGTTCTAAAGTCCACTTACCAACTGTAGGTGCCTTCAGCATGGGCAAGCTGTAGGTGTTCTGACACCTTTCTGTCATCATTAACACTTTCAGCAATTTGAGCTACAGTGGCTTTTCTGTGGGATCATAATATGCAGGCATCCCGTGAGCATTGATGAGCTTTGGGTGCCCATCGCCTTGCCGCTGTTTTAACAGCTGTTCCTCCTCAGATCACTTTTGGTAGGTACCAAGAACTGCATTCCTGGAACACCTCACAAAAACACTTATTTTGAAGATACACCGACCCAGTGGCCTAACCATTACAATTTAGCCCCTGTTAATATCACAAAGACTTTTATGCTTACTCACCAGTATGTGCTTTAAATGTAGTGGCTGATCACTGTATTTACATTGTAAGCTCAACAATCACTACCTACAGTCTGTACATGTATGTACTGCTCCTACAGTGTCTGACTGAATGTTCTTTTCATTGGGTTAATATACACAAATCAATAAATAGGGGAAGAGAGCAGATTAGAGCTATCAGGGAAAATAAAGCCAGCTTCAGAAATTAGATATACAAGAAGGTAAGCAGTAAAAGCACGTGGGGAGAAAAACAAATCCCAATCTTCTTCAAGCCAGTAAATGGATACATTTCGGGTCACCCTGTCCAAACACTGCATTAGTATCAGACTCTTTAGACCTACTGAATCGTCAGCTTGATCACACGCTTCACCAGACGAGCACAAACACGTCTGAAAGCCTGTAGCACAACGTCTGCACGGCCATCACGCCTACAAACTGCTGCGGGGTCACCAAACATTTGCACAGGGTCAAGTTTCACACCCCTTTTGATTGGCATCGGTTTGGGCCACCTGGCATCGTTGAGGTACGAAGATGCACCGTTTTGATTGCACAAACTGGCGGTGGGCGGTGCTTCATCCCGGAAGCATGAACCGCGATGTTTTGAAAAGAGTCTCGTTCGAAACTTTTGCAGGTTTTCAAATGTTACGCCGTTTTAACACGTCTAGGTGGTGCTTTAGGT
This sequence comes from Nannopetersius ansorgii, assembly GCA_037974605.1. Classification (NCBI taxonomy): domain Eukaryota; kingdom Metazoa; phylum Chordata; class Actinopteri; order Characiformes; family Alestidae; genus Nannopetersius; species Nannopetersius ansorgii. The sequence goes on along the minus strand of JBBPDE010000107.1, from coordinate 3,036,088 downwards.
AAATGTACAATTGTAGGACACGAATTGTGTTATTATATTGGGTTGAAGTAGCTATTGAGAAGTAGCTGTTTTTTATTACAATTAACGTTAGAAAGCCTTGGGTGGCTAGCTTGCTAGCCTGCTAACAGTGTAAGTTTCAGTGGTAGAGACGAGATACGTCTGAAACGACCATGCCGGGGGGCTTTCGAGCACCTGATACCTTCTCAGGTGATGAAGATGAAGATATGTTCGCTAGTAGAAGAAGGGATGAACATGCAGCTTCAAATGAGAACAGCAAGAGGACGAATCGACATCCACTCGTGCCTTCACAGAGGTTCTGGAGAGACAGCCAGTGGCCAGCCCGGATATGCTCCATGTTGTGCTGCCTGGTCATTTTCTCCTTTATTGCTCTCCTCGTCTCATTTCTGTATATCATTCTGAAAGGTATGAACCTTCATGTTCATATACGTCCATTTTCACGTATCCTGGTGGTTTTGGAGTTGAGTTGCCCTTGCGATCAGACGGTCGTGGGTACGAGTCCCAGGACTGCCAGTTGCACCACTTAAGTACCCTTGAGCAAAGTACCGTCCGCACACACTGCTCTCCAGGTGCGGTATTCTTAGCTCCCCACTGCTTCACTTAGTAAATGGGTTAAATGCAGAGAACAATTTCATGTTGTTCACATTGTGCTGTGCTGTGATTTGTGTGTAATGAATGGACACTTGACATTTTAAGTTTTGCTGACCGATGTACACATGAAGGCGAAAGGTTCTGTTTCCTTATCAGCTTATGTTTGTTTATCTAAGATATTGGTCCATTAGCAGTGCTGCTGTGTCATTTGAGGGATTTATGGGGCAAAATCACCAATGTACAGTTATTTGACCCCATTGTAGCCCTATAATGTCTAGGATGCCAAAACTATTTAGTGACCCATTCATTTTAGTGTTTTACTATAATGTACTTAGTTCAACCTTTAGATGTGTATGTAAGGCCTTTCTGTTCCATTTGTTTTTTTTCTATTGTCCTCCAGATCTACGAGCTGAGAAAATAACCACTGCAGATGGAGCAGAAATAAGACTTTTAGGTAGGTTCAATGCACAAGCTTTTTATGTTTTTAAGTCTCTGAGGTTGCAAAACTGCTATATGTGTCTGGTTGTGCTGCAATCTATTTCCAGGATTTTGGAGTATGTTGGTGATCTCCTCCTTGGCTGGCGTGCTGTGTTGCAGTTTCTCCTGGACTCTTACTTACTTTGACTCATTTGAGCCTGGGATGTTTCCTCCGACTCCACTTTCTCCGGCCAAACTCAGGTAAATTCGACTGTGCCTGTAAGCCTGCCCCCATAAACTGTATTTAAATTTTCAAATGGCACATTCGCTCCCGAATCCTGTACATAATTGATAGCAACTATGAGAATACTCAAGCAGCCAGTTAATCACACTCCTAATGATTAACTGGCTGCTTGAATTGAAAAGTGTGCTGCATTTAGATCGTGACCGATTTTAGTAAGGCGCTTCACTCTTGGTGCATAATGTATTCCTTTTTGTTCACACCTGCTCAGCATTGATCTGTTACTAGCTGTGCAAGTAACTCAATTTTTCCAGAACAGGCAGCACTCCACAGCATCAGTGTAATAGCTGAGATAGGGACTGGGTGGGTGTTATAATATGATGCCGTGACTGGTCCTCGGTTTTGGAAGTTATTCAGCCATTTTTCTCATTCCGCTGTTAGCTATAAGCTTCGAGGCTGCATGTCAGCAGGTAAAATAGAACATTAGTCTTGTTTCTTCACGCGAGTCGGGCCGGCTCAGGCAGGAGCTCACAGGGAGCTGGGATGAGAACAGAAAAGCAATTTTCCTGTAATTGGTTTCCATCGTGCGACCAGAATGCTAGAGCCCAGCATAACATTTAAAATCTCCACAAAATTGGCCTAGTGGGATTTAGTGATGCTCCAAGCTCCATCAAACACGGATGAGCTTTATCCCTTCTAACTCAAAACTTTCCCTAAGATGTGAAGACATGGGGAAGGACAGATTGGGGATGAGAAATATGTAAAGAGTTTGTGGCATTGGTTCTGAAGTTATTTTATAGAAACTTCTTTTATTATTATGTTTTAACTAAGTGTGCTGTCCCCTTACAACTAACATCTTTACTAAAAAAAAAATAGGCATTACTATAAAATGTCAGAGCATGTTAGTACTGTCTGTATATCTTAAATGCGTAGATTAATCAGTATTGTTTTATATTTAGTTATAATTTCTCTTTGTTGAATTGTTTGTCTGGGACAGATGGGGTTAAAGTGTGACGTGATCCACTCAGTCAGAGCCAGACATTTTGTCCTTTCGTATCTAGGGCAACACTGATGCCAGTTATCAAGGAACACTGTTGTTGCTGCTGTTGGCCTGCAGTGTATACCCTCTGATTGATCAGGGCTATCAGAACCCACTTCTATAGCAACTTTCACACTCTGTCCCATTAAATAATGTTCTATCTTCAGCCGTCATAATTGGGCCAGAAAACAAGAATATATATCATCACTCAGTTCACATGCGAAAGGGTCAAGCAATTATCACATTGAATGCTGAGCTTAAAGCTCAGTCAGGCATGATGTTTAATGGCGTGGTAAATGAGGGCTGAGTGTTTCCCATACACCTCAAAGTCTCGGCTTTTGCCATTTTAGAGACACGTGAGACCCTGGCAGAGATGCACAGCCTAATAAGTGACGAAGTTTCCCAGACTGCTTCTGCATTGTACAAAACGGGAACACATTTCATCATGTTTAGATGTTGTGCATATGCATATGTAAAAGACCACATTTGTGTTGTTAGCAGCAGTTCTCATAACCCTGAGGTAGTTAAGCACACAATGTAATCTAAAGCAGTTTTCATTCATGGTTTAGCTTACATGAGTTCCAGAATGTTCAATATTGTCTCACCTTCTATCTAACAAGCTTTTTTAGACATTGTCGCATGTATTCAATGAGAGGATAAAAAAAAAGACCTTTGGTTGCCTATAAAGAACAGTGTACAATTTTCACAGCAGGCCTGGCTTTAATTTTTAATCCTTATTATGTGCTTTAGCTATGGCCCCTCAGCAAATGTACCTAACTCACAATCGTTTTCAGCAAATAAAGGTCTGTTTCACCCATAATGTTTCAGAACATACTGGTATTCAGTTGTTGGCATGTTAAAGCATTCACAATTCTTTTAGGTTTTATTAAGTGAGAAAGCTCTTCACTAGGCTAACTTCCACAACCCCCCTTTTTTGTTTATTTATTTTGTTTTGGGGTTTTTTTTGTCATTTTGCTACATCATACAGTGTCGAAAGCCACATAAGCAAGTCTGTTAGAGGTTGCATTACAACTCTGTGTAATTCAATAGAATATAACAGAATGCGTTGTACTGTCATTATACACATGTACAATGAGATTAAAAGCAACTCCCACAGTGCAGATGTGTATGTAGAAAAAAAATAACACAAAATTAGAAAAATAAATGGTTCTGCAGCACTATATATATATGTAAAATAACTGAACAAGGTTTTATATGCAGTGTGGGTTATTGCACAGTATACATATATTTCACAGTATTTTCAGTACCATTTACATATTGAACATTAGGTATTGAATATTGAGTCATGCAGTTTTACAGCATTGTTTTGATGAGGTACACTACCCGACTTCAGCCTTGTATTTCTAGTTCAAAACAATCGAAAAACAAATACCAGGCCGATTAACCACTGATGAAGATTGTTGGGGGTAAAGGAAGATGGTGTAAATGTAATTTTATACAAAACTGTTTTTCGTGCAGGTTTATGGGTCCCAGGGGTCTTGATGTTGCACTGTTTTCTCTGTTTCAGAAGAGACATTTTACAATAAACAAGCCATGACAGGCCATTTCCTGAGTCAGGCCTGGTTTATGAGTCATGCACATCTGAAAGGTGCTGCATAAGGTTTCATAAAGCATTTATGGGCATTTCTTACAAGCATTTTTGGTACATTGAAAAGATGGCACTTGCCTGCATAAACTCAAACAAGAACCCATGTGTCGCATTATATTTATTTAACATTATTAAATAAGATGTAATTGCTTTTAATGAATGAAAACATGTGTTTGGGGCCCACATTTCGGTTCCTCACACTCGTAACTATATAACATGGACCAAAGTAGTTTCATTGTATTTACCACAACAAATCTGAGTATTGCATAATGATAAACACATGTAACGGGAGTCAACAGGTCATCACTCTCATGGCTGTCTGGTGTAACCATAACTGTTATTATAGTACAAAAAAGCTGCCTGCAGCATCATTTTTCCAGCAATCACAGGCATGCTCTCATGTGGGAAGACATGTGTTCTCTACTTCTCCTGATTGGCCAACATGCTAGAACACCATTGATCATGTCCGGGAGGCTGGCGCTAAATTGTGGGGTCACTCCATTGCCATGTGAGGTATTATCTAATCACACACCAGTGCCTCTCTTATGCCTGGCCCAACCTGGCCTTCACACGCAGCTCAGGGCAATGATGCCCTATCGACCAGCTGCCGGCTGAATGGGTGCATATCGACTGACCCTGACCATATCAGTCTCTCAACATACATCCGCCCAGATATCTGACTACAACAGTTTGCATTTTAAATCTAATTCTTCACAGTGGGTTGTAGCATCTACAGTTCTGAGTGCAGCCATGAAAAGATTCAGGTTTGTTTTGTTTTTTTTTGCTTGGATCATGGAAGACCTTGATTCACGAGAAGTCTTTTTTAATGGCTGGTAATGTTCCCAGTCAAGGCTACTGTTTGTTCAGTGTGTGTTCAGTGCATGGTCAGTCATGTTTTATTCGGCAGCTTACAGATTTTTGCATGCAAGCTTTGTTTTTGAGAAGAGCACAGATGTGCAATAGTGGACCTATGAGAGAACATTGGACAATATGGCTGTTATAGCACTCAAAATAAATTCCTAGACTGATTTAAAAAAACACTCATGACATGCATTCAGTACAGTCCTGGCCAGTCCAGATATGCAGTGAACCATGCCTTTTCTCATTTTCTAATTAGGCATTTAGCCTTTCAGATGTGCATGACTTCTTAGTTTGCTATTCATATGCTCTGGCACAGATCGTGTGCACCGTGCAGAAAATAGCCCAAACCGTAGGAGTTGTCCTGTAGTGACTGAAACAGTCCTTGGTCCTCCCTCTTTGTTGTAGAAATATGATGCATATCCTTTTGGGGTGTTGGCTTTTTACGGCTACCAATTGGAAGATTGAGGAATTAAACACTGTCTATGAAGTACTCAAACCATTTAAAGCACCTGTGGCTTGAGACAAATTAGGCCATGTGGTGTCTGTTTCATGAGCATCAGGAATAATGTGTTATTATTTCAGGGGAGAGCGATAAGAAATTTGGCATTGCTGCTGGGCTGGTAGATCAAAAAGACTAAGGACCTTATAGACAGCGCTTCCGCTGTTCTGTTTTCCTCATCTGTTTTAATAAAACAGAGATTGAGTAAAGTGGAAAATGCTACAAATTGACGGACAGAGGATCTTAAAGACCAGAGTGTTGATTTTTGTGTTGACCAGAATTAAGATTTCTTGGATTTATCAATTATGAATGTTCTCATTGCAGCACTGAAGATAATTTCTCTAATTTATTGTAGTACATTGTTAGCTTTTGTAACTGTACCAAGAACAGACTTGTTATATTAATTAATTAATTTATTAATAAAAACAACTCGAGGGTTAAAAACAACTCAAGAAAGACGCATTTAAATTATTATTATTGGTCCAACATTTCTGTGAACATGTATATAGTATGATGAGACGGTGTGCAGCATAAAATGAAGTGCAAATTACAACATACATACACTACAACAATGTAACAGCAACGTGTGAATGGGATGTAAATCTTCGGCATGAATATGATATTGTGCATGAGGCAGTTAGCAGCATTGGACAGAGTGGATGGAATGACAGAAATAATACAACAATTAGACAAAACAGCAGTGTAACAGAATAGTGTGAACGG
>JBBPDE010000107.1:2993777-3011973 GCA_037974605.1 Nannopetersius ansorgii | reverse complement strand
GCTTCTTCTGTAGTGTCTGGCGGTCTCTTTGGCTTTTTGTCGGCTTGGTGCGTGTGTGTGTGTGTGTGTGTGTGTGTAAGCTGTCCTTGATGTAGACACCCTAAAGCCCATTGCTGTCCCAACATTCCCTATTAAAAACAAACCTGTAAATATTAACTTTAAGAATGTCTGGAGAAAGTGTAGCAGGCACATCAGCAGGGAAGAAATGAACAGAGTCAAAGTGCATCCCAAGTACTGTCCATGACCAGAGGTCTGCAAGCAGTGCAACTCACTGCCAGCAAGCATAATAACAAGGTACAGTGAAGGGACCTTCTCAGCTGTCCAGCCCACAGGCTCTTTGGTGCCAGGCTTTCTGACCTTATATAGACTGTGCCACTCAGAGCTGGTACATGTAAGCCATCTTTTTTAATAATGCATGAAGATCAGCCAGAAACCATACATCTCTCCCTCAGTGAGTGTCGGTGATAATAATTGCTGTCAGGACAAAATCTCATATTTTTCTTTTCATCTTCACAGAATTTTAAAGTGTCAGCTGGCACTGGCCCAAGTGTTGGCTAGTGTGACTGCTCCCCTGAGTCCCGTTCTATTGGCAGTGCCTTTCTGTTGAGATTATATAAGCTGTGCATGTGGGTGCACCTTAAAGTAGCTAAAATCACTAATAAGAAAGGATTTTGGATACACTGGATGTGTAGTGTAATAATTAACTCCAGTACATGGGGACTAATTGTTGATCAGGGCGTAGAGCAAGAAACTAAATAATGAATAATTCATTAATAAATCTGAAACACACTATTTGGTTAAAAGCAGAAGCAGTCGTTTACAAGGAAGTGCCAGTTTTTCAACAACAGCCAAAACACATATACAAGTCTCTTTGAGACATGACACAGTTTGATGATTTAGTCATGCATGGTGCTACACTGCTGGCTATAGGGTCCCATCACACACAGCCTTGTAGCTATAGTACAAAACTGGAAAAGCAAACTTCAGACAGAAATAGAGGATTTTTGGTTAGACCTCTGATTTGCTAAAAAAATGTACATACAATTATCATGAAAACACTTGAGAAAAGGACCTGAGAATAATGAAATCTAATTGATGTGTTTCATTTACACCCATCAATCACAACGGCAAATTCACTGACAGAAGAAGTGAATAACATTGATTATCTCTTTACGGTGGCATCTGTCAAGGCATGGGATCTATTATCGCATGACTTGACAGGTCAGTTCAAGAGGTTGATGTGATGGAAGTAGGAAAAATTGATGTGTAAGGATCTGAGTGACTTTGACGAGGTCCAAAGTGTGGTGGCCAGATGGGTCAGAGCATCTGCAGGTACACAGTGGTTAATTTTTTAAGAGAGGACAACCAGTGAACTAGTGAACCGCTCATGAGTGCTCCGGGCTCAATGCACATGATCCCACAGAAGAGCTCCTGTAGCAAAAACTGGCTACAATAGAAGTGTGTCAAAACACTGTGCATCACAGCTAAGTACACAGACCAGATCAGTCAGAGTGCCCATACTGACCTATGTCCATAATGGATATGTCAGTATCAGAACTGGACCATGGAGTAATGGAAGAAGATGGCCTGGTCTCATAAATCACATTTATTTTTTTTATCACATGGAAGGTCATTTGTGTGTGCATCACTTAAACGGGGAAGAGATGGCACCAGGATTCACTGTGGGAGGAAGGTAAACCAGCAGAGGCAGTTTTCTGCTGGGCGACCTTGGGTCCTTGCATTCATGTTCATGTCTTTCAGCGGGATAATGTGCCTGCTATGCTGCAAAAAAAACTGTTCAAGAAGAGTTTTAAGAACAAGAACAAAGAGATAACAGTGTTAAAATGGCCTAAACATCCACCAACACATTTTGTTTTAGATTTTTACAAATAAGGAATTACTTGCGTACACATAACGTTTCCCTAGAGGACCCTTCCTCAATTGTTGATGGTTGTCTCACACAGTTCAGGGGAAACAAATGTCAGCTATCTTTAATTTATGGAAAGTTACTAGCAGCTACCTCCCTCTCAACAAATTAGATCAGAGAGGAATGGGAGCGAGAGATTGGAATTGAAATCTCTGAAGAGATTTGGCAGAGCGGCTTGGAGGATATTGATAAACAATCAGTTAACACTAGACTATGCCTCATTCAGTTCAAGGTCCTACATAGAAATTACATAGGATTTTCCCTAATATGTCACCCATTTGTGATAAGTGCAAATCACAGGATGCTGATCTAGCTCACAGTTTTATTTCTGTCATAAAATACAGAGATTCTGGTGTGAGGTTTTTAAAGTGATTTCAGAGGTCCTTTATGTAAACTTGGATCCAGACTCAGTGCTCATTATACTGGGACATTCCAATTTTACACACTTGTTGAATGGTGCTCAACAGAAATTCCTTACATATTGCTTGATAACAGCCAAGAAACTGTTATTACTGTTCTGGAGTAGGTTAATCCTCCCACTTCTAAACTATGGCTCGAGGAACTGATATCTACTCTGCACCTGGAATGAACCAGACATCTTTTTAAAGGCAACATTGGACAATTTCACAAGATTTGGGACCCTTTCTTCTGTTACCTTAAGAGGAATTCTATTCCTTAAAACAATGTATCGTAACTTTAACGTTGTTTTGATTCTCACTGTATTGTATACTTGCAGGCTGGGGAAGGGGTGTCTATTTCATGTGTGTTATGTTTTGTAAGTTGTGTGTATATCAGAAAATTAATCCTGGAATTTGTAATTACTGTAAGGTTATTCGATGACTAAATAAAAAACTTACTTGACAAAAAAAAATAATAATAAATGGCCTCCAAATTCCCCAGATCACAGTTTGTCTGAGCATCTACTGGTCGTGCTGGAAAGACTAGTTCAATCTATTGAGACCCCAGTTCACAACTTTCAAGACTTAAAGAATCTGCTGCTAACATATTAGTCCCAGAGACCGAAACACATCTTCTACACAAGGTCTTGTGGAATCTTTGTCTTGATGTGCCAGAGTTGAATCTTAGGCAGGTGGGTTTAATGGTATGATTGACTGGTGTACACACTTAAAAAAACAATTGATACTGATACAACATACCTCTATGTCACATCTGTTGTGAGGTTTTGACTTGGTGTTTTGTGTTTCCACTAAATGTAACAGAGCTTTGGTCCCATGCTTATAAAGACAAGACTCCAAGAGGCAACACAGCCGGCTCCTGGAGGTAAGTATGTCACGGTGAGTCACAAATGAGTCAACATACATACCATCTGCCTACTTCTATTTGTGCCCTTTGAGCAAAGTGCTTAATCCCATATGCTCCAGGGAATGGTATTGTAAACTGATAATCTGTAAAAAAAAAAAATAATAATAATGGTTACAGTTTTTGGAGTGATACCACAGAAGAACAGCTTTTAGTTTTCTTAAGAGCCTTTCAGTGGTTAATTCATTAAAAGGCCCATATTGTATGTATTTCTTTTATTTTATTTTTTCCTTGAGTAACACTAAAAGACATATTTAAGGTTTTTTTTTTTACAAAACAGCTGTGATTAATTCTACATGATCATTTCCCAACCTCTTTTTGTCTCCTAAAAAAATCTCATTTTGTAGTCCAGGCTGGAGAATTACTAACTCCATTGCAGATAGATGAAGCTCAACTGCTGCAAGCTGATTAGATGATATTTGAACCTTTTGGAATTTTAATAGCATCAAAACAAGGAAATTTGGTGTTCCATGATGTGGGTCCTTTATAGAACCCCATTTGTAAATGAGAGTGTGAGTGTGAAGAGCCTTCATACAATTCGTTATAAAGGTTCTTCACACATAACGGCATCATAAGGCACTAACTGTACAGGAGCCGTGCTCTACCTAAATCGTAGTGCGATGGTACGAAACTCGCAGCTTGCTCTGATGTCCGGTGTATCTTAGCCCGGTAAAGGAATTTGTGACAGAGCTGTTTTTGTTTTAGTGGCCTTTTCTTGTTTATGGGCTTGTTTGAGTTTATCAGTATAGTTTATCTGTGTGATGAAAAGCACCTTTAGGAACCATGCCATTTATGCTAAACCAAGAACTGCATGGGAACCATATTTTAAGCTTTGAATTGATTTCTGGTATCTGTGGAGACTGTGTTCCACCTTTTTTCCCTATATCTTGGTGAACCATACTCTAGCATTGTCACAACAATCATTTCAGAAATTAAGGTTATTATGTACACTTTCATTAGGAAACGCCAAATTTTCAACTTTCTAGAATTTTCACACTAATGTTTTCTGAAGATGCACTCACGGCTGTTTTAATTCTGCCTCCCCACTGTTGTGGTGTGTTTCCGGCAAAGTAAAAAAAAAAAAAAACAAGAAAGAGCCATTATGGGAGGTAGGCTGGTGACTGAAGAAGAAGGCAGCAGGCTTTCTTTTCTTTCTTTTATCTATGAACCAAATAGACAAAAGGCAGGAAAGAACGGCCAGGGCTGTGAGGAGGCTGGCTGCGAGAATAGTGGTGGGTGATGTATGATGGCAGAAGATGGTGATATCTAAGCACACTCCAGAGCAGCTTGTTGCCGTGGATAGCACTGACACCTACAGAGCTACACAACCAGCCTTTTATAGAAAGTGGACCTTTAAACGCCTCGGAAATAACATGCTAATGGTATTCTTATCTTTTTGTTCCTCTCAGACTTGCAGTGGGGAGAGCTAAGCACACACATACACACGGAGAAATGCTTCTGCAATGATAAAATTCACGATAAGCTAATGTCATCGGACACAGCGTCATAAACAGCTCTGGTTATGAATACCCTGCTAGTGCAAGTTGGGTTTATAACGGATGCATTGTGCTCTGCCTTGTGTTGATTCGTCTGAAGCATAACATTAATCACACTCATCGTCCTCATCAGTCATTTTGACGTTTGGCTGGATTCTCATCTATCTCCATGAACTTTCAATACTGAAAAGTCTGAAACCTGTCTCTGTAGGATAGCACTATCTAATCTCCCATTAATCAACATCAGGTACACATCATGGTCCATTCAATCCATCCATCATGGATGCATGGATACAAACAAATATTTGGTGTTTATTAAGTTGCGCGATTATGTAATCGAGTGAACTTCGGTTTCCAGTCGGGTCAGATAAATCTACTTGTGGGCTGTGGAAGCTTCTGTGGTCAGATGTGTACGCTGTGAGCTGCAAAAGGTTGTGGACCCCTACTCTGTTATAATTATTTGTGCTTTCTGTGTAAGATTGTACGATTTCATTTCAAACTGAACCTCCATCACAAACGTTCTAAGATTTTTTTGTTTTTCTATTTGCTTTTTACTCATTTGGAATTCATCCATTGTTGATAAATGGCTGCACACACTGCTTATTATATTGTGTGATTATTAAATAAGTGAAATTTGATAAGCTCAGTGGCGTTCATGGTGCACTGGGCAAGATCTCAAACAACCCCCCACCAAAAACAACAGCATATGGAGGGACAATAAAACTATTAAAAACACAGAAAAAATGTAAAAGCTGGTGTGCAAAATGAAGGCTCATCAAAAAACAGTAGGTTCTATTTAATTACAATGGACATATTTTAATATGTACTAAAAGGCCTCTATATAATTATTTGCTGAATTTGTACGTTTGGCATTAGTCTCTAATTGATGATGTGGTTTTATTTTTATGGAGAGAGAATATCAACCAAAAAAAAAAAAAAACATGTTACATAAAAGTTATAAATTGATTTGCATGTCATTGAGAGAAATAATTATTTGATTCCCTACAACCCGGCCAGACTTCTGGCTCCGACATACTGGCTGTGTGCCCACATTGCAAAAAGATTACAATCAATCTATCAATTACAGACACTGATCTAAACTCATTTTGTGTATAAAGCACACCTGTCCACAGAATCGGTTTCTTCCACTCCAAACTCTTCACCACCATGGGCAAGACCAAAGAGCTTTCAAACAACATCAGGGACAAGATTGTAGACCTGCATGAGGCTGGAATGGGTTAGAAGACCAACAGCAGGAAGCTTGATGAGAACGTGACAAATGTTGGTGCGATTACAGAAATGGAAGAAATATAAAATGACCATCAAATGCCATCTGGAGCTCCATGCAGTATCTTGCCTCATGGCGTGAGACGATCATGAGAAAGGTGAGGGATCAGCCCAGAACTAAGCAGGAGGAGCTTGTTAATGATCTGAAGGCAGTTGGGACCACAGTCACTAAGAACATCATTGGGAAAGCACTACATCAAAATGGACTAATATCTCGCAGAGCCCACAAGGTCCCTCTGCTCAAGAAGGCACATGTACAGCCAATCTCAAGTTTTCCAGTGAGCACTTAAGATAAAGTGCTGTGGTCAGATGAGACCAAAATCAAGCTCTTTGGCATCAACTCGACCCGCCATGTTAGGAGGATGAGAAATGCTGAGTATGTCCCGAGGAACACCATGCCCACAGTGCAGGAAGACTTCACCACATTGAGGGGCCAATTGCTGGGGCCATGTACTGTAAAATCTTGGACGAGAACCTCCTTCCCTCAGGCTTGTGGGTCTTCCAGCATGACAGTGACCCAAAACATACTGCCAGGGTAGCAAAGAAGTGGCTAAAGAATAAGCACATTTACGTCCTGGAGTGGCCAAGCCAGTCTCCAGACCTCAGTCTGAAAATCTGTGGAGGAGCTGAAGCTTCGAGTTGCCAAGCAGCAGCCAAGAAACCTAAAAGATTTAGAGAGTTTGTGTAAAGAGGAGTGGGCCAAAATCCCTCCGGAGATGTGTGCAAACCTGGTGACCAACTACAAGAAACGTCACTGCTGTGCTCACCACCCAGTACTAAGGGTGCTCGCCACCCAGTCGATATTCTGTCTCTCTCCATAAAAATGAAACTAATGTACCTCATAAATAAGAGACTGTTCAGTTTGTTCAGTGTTCAGTCAGCAAACTTACTAATTCAGCAGCGGACCAAATAATTATTTCCCCGACTGCATTTCTTCCATTCTTTCTCAGCTTTCCTCTTCTTTACAAGCTGTATGCACTCATGACAGCTTTGATCTTTTCATTAGTTCACTGGCAAGAAAATCTGAACAGATCAAGTGAAATGCCAACTGGTGTGCATTCACCCACCATCCACACCTTTCCCCTCCCCCGTCACACCATCTCTCTCATCCTCTCCTTATTAGAAATATACATGTATCTATATATGTATGAATATATTTGTAACCCCCTCTCACTCTCTCTGTGGGTATATATATGTACGTGCTGCGTTAATGTGAGATTATCGCGCAATAAAAAATATCGCCCTTAATCTATTCACAAAGTTGGGTTGGGAGCTGGGTCTATACTACGCAAGCTATGATGACTTTCACCTTGATATTTTAGCGCGGATTTACTCTCTCTCTCTGTCTGCCTCTCTCTCTCTCTCTCTCTCTCTCTCTCTCGTTCGCGCCCGTTTTAAACCTGTCTCGCTCTCTAGGTTTCTCTCTCTTTTGCTCTCTTTCTCTCTGTCACTCTCTCCACAGTTTGCAGAGAAATATCTATTTGGTAGAGAAATATCTATTTGGTAGAGAAATATCTATTTGAATTGGCAGCAAAAAAACCGACATGAGGAGCCTGAGAACAGATAACAGATTTTATTGATTCATTCACTTGTACATCTTTCAGGGCTATTAGTTAATCGGACACTTACTTCTTCAGAAAATTGTCCCAAGCTTTTGGGCCATATCAAGCCTTGTACAGAAATCAACCCCAACCCCTTCCCACCCCCGGTGCTCCTTCTTAAATGATCTTTTCCGTAGGTGAAGATATAACGAAACTAATCTCCATCATCTACTTTTATTCTTGTTATCTCGTGTTTCATGCAAATTCAGCGGGGAGGGTGGTGATGGTAGTGATCACAAGAAAAGAGGAAAAGTAAGCAGTGCCATCATCAGCATCACCATCCTCATCATCAAGGACGCACGCGCTCCCCCTCCCTCGCGCTTTCTGCTCCGAGAAGTTTCTCATGGCTTCACTGCGCAGGAGAGGGAGTTTGAGAGAGAGAGAGAGAGAGAGAAAGAGAGAGAGGTGGGGGAGGAGGCATGGACTGCGCAGGAGCTGTAAGTAGAGGAATCACGGTAGAGGTGGGAGCAGCATCACACTGAGGAGCTCTGAAGACCCCCTTGCACGCCGTCACCAAAAGTTGGAGCGACGGTTTCCACGAGGCGTCGAGCTCCCCGGATCCTCCGCGAGAGGAACCCGCGCGGGTCTGAAGACCGTGGAGTGGCACCGCGCGCCCGCAAGCACACGGGAGGTCACGGATCCGGACGGGTCCGTACACGTTCCTCAGACGTGTGTGAGGAGAATCCCATGAGAGTCACGCGAGCAAGTCGTGAGGCGCGCGGGAGGAAGCCCGTACCCGTACACGTAGCCGTACACGCACACGCCCTAGGACACCAAAACTGACTTTGCTCCAGAGATGTTGAACGGGGGGCGTCTGTGCATGAGCTCTAAATAAACCCCAGCTAGCAGAAACCACTCACACACACCAACAAAACGAGAGTGTCCGGCACGTTCCGCCTCATCAAGCTCAACGCGATGTCGGCGCTGCGGAAGAAGTTTGGGGACGACTACCAGGTGGTGACCACGTCCTCCAGCGGCGCCGGCTTCAACCCAGGAGCGGGTGAGAAGAAGAAAAAGCGGCAGCGCTTCGTAGACAAGAATGGCCGCTGCAATGTGCAGCACGGCAACCTGGGCGGCGAGACCAGCCGTTACCTGTCTGACCTCTTCACCACACTGGTGGACCTCAAGTGGCGTTGGAACCTCTTCATCTTCATCCTCACATACACGGTGGCCTGGCTCTTCATGGCCTCCATGTGGTGGGTGATCGCATTCATCCGTGGTGACCTGGACCAGGCACATGATGACAAATACACGCCATGCGTGGCCAACGTCTACAACTTCCCCTCGGCCTTCCTCTTCTTTATCGAGACCGAGGCCACCATAGGCTATGGTTACCGCTACATCACAGACAAGTGCCCAGAGGGCATCATCCTCTTCCTCTTCCAGTCCATCCTGGGCTCCATTGTGGATGCCTTCCTCATCGGCTGCATGTTCATCAAGATGTCGCAGCCCAAGAAGCGTGCAGAGACCCTAATGTTCAGCGAGCACGCCGCCATCTCCATGCGGGACGGCAAGCTGACCCTCATGTTCCGAGTGGGCAACCTGAGGAACAGTCACATGGTATCAGCACAGATCCGCTGCAAACTTCTCAAAGTGAGTGTGTTGGGTTTTTATGAATCACGCCTCGACTGTAAATGGACCAGCCAGAAGTTTGATAATGCTCTTGGTTTTATGTATTAATGTATGTCCAGCAGGACATAAGTACATTCACATCTTAGGAGTGATACCATCACTGCGGATGATAATTCACTGCAAGGGTGAACTCAGCCCTGGGAATTCTGCTGCATGTTCGTTTTCTTCATAATGACTTGGTGACATTTAGCTTCTATCAAATGGAAGGCCGCGGTCAAACACACGCTTTAGCCCCTGAGTAAATAGTCTGGAAAGGAATTTAAGCGATGAAGCCATGAAATTCGATTTCCACCTGAGGGGTACGGTCGCGTTATTGATCCGCTTAATGTGGAGATGTAATTTTCTTTCCTGAATCAGTGATCCATGGCAAAATCAGCACATCAAGAAGTGTTCCGCACCCGTGGTGTTTTCTCACTTTGTCAGTGTCGCTGTGTTGGTTTATCTGTTGCACTCTCTCTCTTTCTCTTGTCTCTCTTTTTTACTCCTCCTACCTGTAGTCTCGGCAGACTCCTGAGGGTGAGTTCCTACCTCTGGATCAGCTGGAGCTGGACGTTGGTTTCAGCACAGGAGCGGATCAGCTCTTCCTAGTGTCCCCTCTGACCATCTGCCATGTGATTGACTCGAAGAGCCCGTTCTATGACCTCTCACTCAGGTCCATGCAGACGGAGCAATTTGAGATTGTGGTGATCCTGGAAGGCATTGTGGAGACCACTGGTGAGGCTTTTCTCCAAAACACAGCACACTCCCGTCAGTACCAGATGCAAACTGTTAGGTGCTTTGTTAAATATCAAGTTAATATGGCTTAAGGTTACAGTTAATATTAGAGCTAATTGGAGAAATAATGACTGCATTTAATAAACCAGTTTTAGTTTGCTTAATTAACTGAACTGATTGTTATACCTTCTACTCTCACTTTCCTCATCACAATGATATTGCATTTCTCTTCTTAATGGTACAATGAAAGAATAGAAGTTAGATCGCCCTCAACACTTCCTGTGGCGTACTGCAATCTGTCGGAATGACGGCGTGCATCATGAGAACAGGACCAAGCAGAGACTGCTGTAGTTTTTAAGTAAATTACTTCCTTTGTGATTCCTTTCACGAAGTTGATAATAAGCCAACTTGACTTCTGGCTCCTTTTATTATCATAATTAATAACGAAATACATGGATAAAATAAACTAAAGTTAACTTTAACTAACCAGTTAATTTCAGCCAAAGCTTAGATCACTTCTAGGGTTTTGTTTGTTTGGGTTTAATCTGTTAAAAGATGTTGCTGTAGAAGTTCAAGAGTTAGCCAGAAAGTAACCCAAACATGGTCCCACAAAACAGCGAAGCAGATTTTAGTTTATCAATGATATCAACTCAAAAATGCTTGTTAACTCTTTAAAACTGTCCTGGATATTTCATCCATTAAACAAGAATGTCATTAAGCAAGTTTTAATATTACTCTAATTCAAAAAACTATCGTAAGACTTGGCAGTCCAATCTGAGATCAAAACGAGCTTGAGTGCAGTCTCGGAAAACATCAAAATACAGCCAGCAATAAAGGAGATGATTATTTTGTATAGTAATAAAAAAACATGGTAGCTTACAGACATCTCTGGTACATTTTACTATGACCAACATTGCATGGGCCATAACTCCATTGCTCCCAAAGTTAAACGGGCCATGGCTATAGTCTAATCAGTTAGTCTTGATAGCAGGTTGTATTTTATGTTTGTGTTTAATCTCTGTTTGCATTGTAATACTACTCTTACATTATTTTACATTAGAGTTGTATTATATAGGGCACAATAGGGTTAAATTCTTGCAACAGCTAGTAAAAAATATCAGAATTGACATAATATGACTAAACAAGTTCTCACATTGGTTAGGCCTGCTGTGTAGTGATATGATAAGCCAACATCGTTAGGAATGAACAGAGGAACTGAATTAACATGTTTTGATTTACAATGGGTGGGACTAGTTTTGTAATTCTGGACATTTTGGAACCCCATACAATCTACAATCTGGGCTAAATATATGGCCATCTGTTATATACTCTCTATAAAAACAGTCTTTTATAAGCTTCGGAATCTGAACCAGAATCTGAATCTGTATATTAGACGTTAGAGCAGGAAATACAGTCTGATATGATCCACAGGATCAGGTTGGGAGCCACTGTGTTACTATTTTTGGTTTTGTTGGGGGGGGGGGGGGTTGTTCGGTGGGTGTATTTCAGAGTGTAGCAGGGTCTAGCCAGATATGTGCTGCACTGTTTGATCGGTGGGTGTAGGTGCCGGTTTGATGGGGCTCACTAGTTTGTTTATACTGTAGAAGAGTCGTGGGTGTCAGTGTCTAGCAGGAAAGAAAACTAGAGAGAAAGACAAACATAACTTATGTAATTTGTGTGAAACATGAAAGGAGTCTTTTGTTCAGCACCCTGGATCTCCAATGTCGAACACACTCAGAGAGCAGTCCATCTGTCAATCAAATCTCAGCTCTCTTGTGCCTTGTTGTCCCTGAGGCTCCGAAGGCACTGACCCGCACAAACACACCAGACAAGCAGAGTGCCATGAAAAATATATCTATACAAAACATACCCAGCAGTACTGACTCGAGCAAACACCTACGCACACACACACACACACGCACACATACTGAGATTTATGCTGCAACGCAGTCGTATATACAGACAGGTCTTCCAAATGAACGGTGCATACACCGCAGCGAGCGATCAGAATATTCCACCCACAGAAAGTGAGCGGATTTGTGGGTAAAAAAAAGAGAGAAACAAAAAAAGACACACACGGAATTATGTACAGTTAGTCAGCACTCTGTTCTCCCCATTGTGAATCAGTTTCCATAGCAACTAAATCTCCCCCTCCTTAAGCGATCTCAGTACAGTAAAGTCTCGCAGCCTGTTTGAGGTATGGAGAAGGAATGAGAAAGAGCCGCTGATGTTTTCTCTTTTTTTTTTTAATATATCACACATCAGAATCGAAAAGTAATTACAGCATATTATGCAGTCCATTAGATGCAGTTAATTGCGTTCTTTTGTGCATACGTCTCCCAGAGTGAGCCTGTCGTCGGGACATGTGTTGTCTGTGTCCTCTGCTGTCTCCGAACTGAGCTCACATTCGCGAGCCCTCGCGGAGAGAGTGGTTATGACATCCGCATTATTAACTTCCCCTCGGAGCTCCTTGTCATCGTCCCGGCTGAAGAAGCAGAAGTTAGGACAGGCCTCCAGCCTCTCAAGGATGGCTGCTTTGTGGTTTCCCCATTCCGATGCTGCTCTCTGGCACATACACCCGAGTTTAGAACTTTGTTTTCCAACCTCACGGCAAGAAATAGAACCCACACAAATATGTAAATGCTCCGAGCTACACATTTCACACATTACCACAATGAAATGTGTCATCTGACAGTTCTTAATGCATCATTAGTACCAGTTACATCCTGAGCATTGTAGCAAGGAGGTGCTATAACCTCCTGTCGCCTCGATAGATAGAGGCTGATTTAATACTGTTTTAAACAGGCCTGTGTTGGCTTGGTCTCACCTTCGGGGATTCCCTGTTGCCTTCTTTAAAGCACCAGTAAAAAAAAGTAAAACACCAGTAAAAAAAGAGAGTAGTGCTCTACAATTCTTATTCTGAACCTCAAGCCAAAGCGGCAAAGATCATTATACTTAAACTTGTCAATATCAGTTCATATTTCAGAGCTCACAGAGCTGGCTTAGCTAGCCAATCAATTTACTGAAGTTTATAAGCAGCACAGTAAGAAGGTAGATTGAATATGCATCGTCTTTCTGGGTGGTAAAAGTACAAAGAAGCTATTTTAAAAATATACTTAAATACGTTTGCTTATATAAAGTAAAGTTATAACAAATAAATTAATGGTTTTCTTTATTGAGCACTGTGTGGTGAATAATGGCTTGTGCTAGCCCTCACTCAAAGACATAGTGGGCTGATACTTTTTACACTAATATGAATGTAATTGAATGTGTTAATAAAAAACAAAGAAAATATGGTGAAACGCAAGTAGTCAGCAAGGTCTAACTGAAAATGCAAGGAGTGAATAGTGTGGTTTGTCACTTGGAAATGTAATTGAGGTGTTCAATTTCTATAATGCTACAGAAACTCATACAGAAATTGATTTCTGTATTTAATTTCTACCGTTGCTCAAATGTTTGACATCCCTATGCCCTTGTGTTTGTGTACTTGGTGTGGGGTATGCTTTTTGTGTATCGAACTCTCTCCTAAATGGTAAGCCGCTCTTCTGTTGCTTCTGCAGAGCTGTGGGCTGTTACATCATAGGCAGCGCTTGGAAAACCGCTGCATGCCTCAGAGGAATTGATAGCACAGACTGTGCAGACACTGAAACTAGCGTATTGGAGACTGGATGTTTAGAACGATTGTAATCCATACTCTGTTCCTAGCGTCTGTCCTGCAGGTCCACTACCTGTGTCTTCAACCAAAGGACAATTGATGTTTAGATTGCAGTGCGGTGTCGTTCACTAGCTATGCCGGTTTAGGTTGCCTTTGTTTATGTGGAGCTCTAAAGGGTAATTGACAAGCTTCAGTTCCTCGAAACCACTGCACATTATAGAAAAAAGGCCACCTCTGATTACCCCAATCCCCCAGTGAGAATGCACAGAGAACAGAGGACATGCGCTTGGTCGGTTACAGCAAAAACACACTTCCATCTGGTCGATAGCAAAACACACTTCCTTCTGAGACACCACAGAGAGGAAGTTGCGCTTTCTGTTATTTTCAAAGAATACCTGATTTACACTCACATGAAACTTTACTTTTTTCAAAGACTTAAAGCAGTAGGTCAAAGGTAAATCAAACACCCACAATCAGTCGATCCCGAAAGGAAAGTTCTGTGTCCAGATTTTGCTTTTTTAGTTTAAATTTGGCGCTGTGATGCTTCTGTTGCTAACAGGCCCCCCAATGTTTCCGATAAATACCCCTCGAAAATCTCATAACCCACTTAAACCTTCTCAAGCCCTTCATTAAAATGCTGTGGGCTTTTCTATAAAAAACAAAACAAAAATCAAACTTCAGTCATATCAGATAACACTGATGGTTGCTATTCACAAAACAGTCATGGGGACTGATCTTGGATCAGATTGCTCTGTATGTACTCTGAGCTGGTTTGTGAAAACTGTCCCTGTTGCCTACAATGGCTGTGTTTAGCTACGCAATATAGCCCACAGTAAGTCACTCTAAACCACATCAGCAAATCTATACCACCCTAATGAAGAGCTAGAAGTGGTTTGCGTGGGATGAGGAAAGTTTTGGGGATGTATTTACAGAAACAATTTGGGTGATTATTGACTTTAAGTGTTTGTTAACAACATTAGCCTTGTAGCTCCAGTGCTAAAGAAGGAAAATTCACACCATCTAGGCTGAGTGACTGTGGAGAAAGTAGATAACTCATTAAAATCTGCCCTCAGAGTAGATGGGGTGTGTGCAAGTCTGTCAGAGTAAATGAATGAGCATGACGATGTGAGAAATGGGTTCTTTATAATATTTTGTCTTCCTTATAATGGTAGCTCTTAATATTATGGCAAAGAAATATATATTCATTTTAATACATTTTTGCTTTTAAAGAATGGTTCAGTAAACATGAAAAAACAAACACACTTCAGATTTTTTATGTTTTATGTACATTAGCTTTTTAACCACACTGCAACCCTAAAGAAGAAACAACATTGACACAAAAATGTTTTGGCCGATCAGCTGTTTGCTTTCTAGATATGGAAACTATACAAGAAAACCAGTTTAAATTCACTGCTTTTGTGTTGTCGTGTACAGCAACACTTTTACATACATCTCTCTATCAGGGTAGCTCCACCCACTTGCCCTGAAGCTATAAAGAGTGTTTCAGTCTGGAATTTTTTTTGCAGTTTTAGGTCAGTTGCATCTTAAATGTACAGTAACCAAAACATCCTGTACAGTTATTTGAGGGAATGAAAAAATTAATAGTGAATAAAACCATTTAAACATTATAAGTGGACACTGGGGTGATGGTGTGGTTGGCTTTTTTTCGTGTGTATTTTTATGTTTTTTTGTGTGTGTGTGTGCGTGTGTGTGTGTGTGTGTGTGTGTGTGTGTGTGCCTAAAAGATCACTTGTCATTTGAGATGCAAGTTACTATTTTCTAAAAATCCCACGTCTGCGGAAAGACAGGACAGGACAGTGTAACATTCACTACTCCGCCTTATATACTTTGAAGCTGAAGGGTTTTGACACTGGATTACGTGACCAAAAGTCTAAAGAAAAGGTTATTTCTGGACTCAGAGGCTGCATTTAAATGGTATTTTAAGTCAGAAAAGCTCTCCTGGTGAAGATGATCATTCTGATGTGTAAAATGGTTAAACTATCTCTTTTTTAGACATTGACACCATTTAAAATTTGTAAACGGGGTGTACACCGACATGCTGTGTTTCTTGAAGATTTTAAAATATTGCATTATCACGCAAACTAACAGCGAATAACTGCTGATTAATTGAGAAAACCTAATGATGTGAACTGTATCAATAGACTTTCTTTACTCGAGCTTTGGCAACATTGGTACTTAAAGGAAGATTCCACTCTGTTTTCAGATTTCAGCATAAATAAATGGTTTAGATGTAAACAAAGTCATCCGGAATAGTTTGCTGTGAATGACTTTGGTCACATCTCTGATTTAAATTTGACTGATTTTGAATTTTGAATTGCTCTGTTACAAGTCCATGCTAGTTAAGCTTCTAACAGCTGAGCTGAGTTGAGAGACAGAAAATGAAAAGTGAGAACGTGACAAAGAGACTGAGAGGGGAACAGAGAGATAGAGATGATGATGATGATGATGATGGGGATGATGGTGGTGGTCGTGGTGATCAGGGGAGAGAGGCACAAAAATGGGCATAACAAGCTCACCTACCTGTCCAAGCAACAGAGGGAGATGGGAGGTTGGTGGAAAAAAGAGTGGTATGAGGGCAGGAAAGACACAATACAGGAGAGGAAAAGAAAGGAGAGAAATAGAGCGAGGGAGAAAGAGAGAAAATGATGACAAACCATACAAGGATTTTGGTTACAACCCACTGATTGCATACTGTAGAAGTTCTTTAATATGGCCACACTAGTAAAGCTTTGAGTTGAGTTGACAGAAAAAGGAAAGCAAGAGAACATGGCAGAAAGAGAGAGGATAAACAGAGAAATAGAGATGATGATCATGATGATGATGATGATGATGATGATGATGATGGTTGTGGCAGTGGTGATCAGGAGAGAGAGGCACAAAAGTAGGGAACAGAGCCCAGGAGCCCACCTACCTGGCCAAGTGACAGAGAGTGGTGGGGTGGGTAGACGAAAAAGAGAGGTAAGAGTGCATGAGCGACACAATACAGAGAAAAAGGAAAGAGTGACAGTGAGGAAGAGAGAGAGAAAGATGACAGAAACAGGTCACAGAGAGAGCACCTCCGCGCGAACCGAACAGAGCGCTTAATGACGGTCGCCATAGAAACACATTATCCCTCTCGGAAATATAAATTGTTCTCATAACTGTCAGCCGTAGGAGTGCAGTGATACCGTGCGTTTTTGTCTTTGTTTGTTTGCTTGTTTTTTTTCCCCCCAAACACAGACTAATACGCACAAACGTTTTCTCACCGATGGCTGTAATGAAATTTGCCGTAATGGGTGAATATGGGGTGATTATGTAAGCGCCATTCGAGGGGAATCAGTCTGGAGTCCCCCACCCTACCACACACACACACACTCCAGCGAACATCAGAAAGCCTGTTTAATATTTCATGGGCTGAATAATAATGTTTCATACTCCTGTGCTGAGGATTTGTCAACTTGGCAATGGGGACTTTACAATGGGGCCAAAAGCAGGAGAGCCGCAAAACTGTGGGTGAGACATATAGAGAATGTATGACTTGTGTGTGCGCTCGGATGGAGCGTGGTCTGAGGTAGTTTATGTAACCCTGAGGTGTGTGCATTCTCTGCAGGAGACGGCAGCTGATCCACTATAGTTCTTACTTTTTTTTTTAGCCCCCGTCTGTTTCCCTCTTTTCTAGCTTGGCAACGTCGTCTGTAAGACAGGACGGCTTTCCAAACGGCTCTGAGTTCACATCTAGCGGCTCTGAGCTTGGCTCACCGATTCCCAAACAGTCCAGAAAAAAGCCTTTCAGCTCACTTCCACAAGCACCTCAGATCCCCGCCGCTCTCTGCGAATACAGATACACACAAACAGAGATAAAGGCGCCCGACTCAGGCTGTGAATAGACAGCTGCAGAATCGGTCGTCTTTTGGTGGAAGAAAATCACTTTCATGTCCCTTCTTTTAGCCCTAGAAGGCAAAAGCTACACAATTCAAATTAAATGATTTGCATAATCATTTGAATAGTGATGTCATGACAGCACTGTTATAACCCCACAGAACAAGGCTGTTCATACAGCAGTCAATAAAGGTACACTACCAGTCAAAAGTTTGGACACGTCTTCTCATTCAGTGTTTTTTCTTTTTATTATTTTCTACATTGTATATTAATATATAATTAAATGATGGAACACATGGAATTATGCAGTAAACTAAACAGAGTTAAATCAGAATCTGTCCTGTAATAAGGTAATTATGGACTGTTGTTTCTTTTTACTTAGTTAAGTGGTTCTTGGCATAATGTGGAGTAGAACCGTAGTGGAACAGGATCAATAACACTAATACTTTTTTTCAGCAAAAAAGTAGCTGTGTATTACAATGTGTGAATTTGTATTTATTTTCACTTCATTTGACAAGGGGTGCCTTACGGCTGGGCGATTTGACCTAAAATCAAAATCTCGATTAATTGAACATTTTAACTCGATTACGATTAATGAATCTTTTTTTTTTTTTTTTTTTTTGCCCTCATAGTTCACTGACAAGTTGCTCAGTTGTCTCAGTGTTTAAGCTCTCCGTGCTCGACA
>JBBPDE010000107.1:2962243-2979527 GCA_037974605.1 Nannopetersius ansorgii | reverse complement strand
ACACACACACGCACACACACACACACACACACACACACACACACACACACACACACACACACACACACACACACAACAAGACAGAGAGAAAGAAATAGATATATAGAGATATAGACAGAGAGAGAGACAGAGAAAGACTGTGGTGAGGTGGAAGTATCTTTAAATACAGTACATCTAGTCATATAACAGACTGTCATCACATCCATTACACAGAGCTCGATCAGCCGCGCCTCCCCTTCATTAACCAGCCCATCACTCAGTCGGCACCAGCCCATCACTCCCATCAGGCTGGGCGCTGGGTGCTGGGTGATTAGTGTTATGTCTTGGGCACTAGGCACTGGTTACCGGGCGTGCTGTGTGCTAGGTGTTTGGTATTGAGTGCTGGGTGTTGTGTGTTTGGTGTTGGGTGTTTGGTTTTGACGTTGGGTGTTTGGTGTTGGTATTGGGTGATGGGTGTTTGGTATGTTTGGTATTATGTTTTGAGTGTTTGGTGTTTTGTGTTGGATGTTGGTTTGGTGCTAGTTGTTTTGTATTGGGTGCTAAGTGTTTAGTGTTTTATATTGTGGGTTCTGTGTTGTGTGTTGTGTTTGGTGTTCTGTGTTGGGTGTTGGGTATTGGGTGCTGGGTGTGTGGTGTTTGGTATTGGGTCCTGGGTGTTTGGTGCTGGATGTTTAGTGTTGTGTATTGTGGGTTTGGTGTTGTGTGTTTGCTGTTGCGTGTTGTGTTTGGTGTTGTGTCTTTAGTGTTGTGTATTGTGGGTGTTGTGTTGTGTGTTTAGTGTTGGCGTTTGGTGCTGGGTCTTTAGTGTTGTGTATTGTGGGTTTAGTGTTGTGTGTTTGGTGTTGCGTGTTGTGTTTGGTGTTCTGTGTTGGGCGTTTGGGGGACACTAAAGTGAACTAAAGCCTCGGTTTGAGCTGAGAGTTGAAATGGTTATGAATGTTTTAGCAGGCGGGGCTGCGGCGCCACAGAAATAGAAACAGCGGCGCGCGGAGTTGGGAGAGCGGGAGAGCGCGAGCGCGCGAGGCTATAGCGCGAGAGTACGTTGCTAGGTAACGCCGGAGCCAGTAAGCGCGCTAGGAGCCGCTGTAAAGAGGAGAAACATTTCTCCTCCAAACTCCTGAGAAACATCTACATCATCATCCAAACTCTTAAAAACATGTCTACACTATCATCCAAACTACAGAGAAACATCATTCAAACTCCTAAAAACATCTCTACACTATCATCCAAACATCCTTATACGATCTCTGCATCATCATCCAAACAGCTAAAAAACATCTACATCATCATCCATGTGTAAACACAACACAAACACAGGGAGCCAACGCAAGGACATGGGCTCTGAAGTTTGGTTATTAGTTCACGCCATCTGCAAAGTTCACCTGTCTGAACACCTGAGAGGGAAACTAGAGTGGCTCTGGCTCCATCTCCTGGTGGTATCGTGTAACAACACAATGTCCCCCTCTCCCTGACCAGGGGGAAGTAATTATGAGGGCTTTCGTAATGTTTAGAATTAATTCATACACATACACAAACACACACTTGTCCGTTTGGTGGCTTGGTACACCAAATTGACAAAAGTATTGGAACACATCTGTTTTTCAGAATTTGTGCTAGTGCCCTTGCTTCCAGTGTAGGCCCATATGTGTCCCAGTGCACAAAGCAAGCTCCATAAAGACATGGTTGGATGGAGTTTGGTGTGCAAGAAATTGACTGTCCCGCACAGAGACCTGACCTCAGTCTAACACCAATCTAACACCGTTAGGATGAACTGGAACAGAGATTGTGGGCCAGGGCTTCTTGTCCAAAATCAGTGCCTGACCCCTCAAATGCTCTACAGAACAAATGGGCACAAATTTCAACAGAAACACTCCAACGTCTTGTAAAAAGCCTTTCAGGAAGAGTGGAAGCCGTTATAGCTGCAAAGTGGGGGACCAGTCCCAATAGGTTTGTCCATGTAGTGTAGTTGTGTATTTAAAATGGTAATAAAGTCTCTCATCTGGAGGAAGAATGCAGGTTTGTCAGAACTTATTCTCTGAAGTAGAGCTGGGCTGATCAGCCTGCTAACAAAGTAAAATAACCTTCCCACCAATAATAAATACTTTGAATTAGCATAATATTACGTTTCGAATGGCCACATTTAGATAAACCTGACTCAGCTGTCATTAAGCCCTTTGGGAAAAGACCATACAACCAGTACTACACCATTTACCTACAGCTAATGTCCAATTGAGGCACTGATGGAAATATTTATTCGCATTTTTTATTTTTACAGTTTATCATGATTATTAGCTATAATAATAATAATAATAATAATAATAATAATAATAATAATAATAATAATATATTATTAGCTATATACACTATATGGACAAAAGTCAAGTTCTTCCACACTGAACTCATCCAGCCATGTCTTTATGGACCTCGCTTTCTTTGTCCACAAAGTTGGAAGCAGGGTGTTGCCCAGAATGCCTTGGTATGCTGAAACATTAAGATTGCCCTTCACTGGAAGTGAGGGACCTAGCCTAAACCCCGAAAAACACGCGTCCCAATACTTTTGTCCATATAGTGTAGTTACAAATTGAAGTGTAAAAACGAATGACTGCTGTTGGTACATAAACTCACAAAACGTTGAGTAGACCTTAGGGATAAAATGCAGTATAAGAAATATGTAGAAGATGGGTTCTTTACACATCTCATGTGTTTCATGTGCTTTGTGCTGAGGTGTTTTTTCCCGTTTCCCAAACTGCCCTGCGAAGGACAGTCGGAGGGGCGGTTCTTTTTCTCTCCTCCTGTTTCCTCAGGTATTCTACACTATTTCTTTTTTCCCTTGCTACCTCTCGTCTGACCTGCCCCCACAAAGTGTGAAGTTTGTGTATGTTTGGTCAGAGGGGTTCGATTTCACTGCATTGACAAGTGTATGTGACAAATAAAGGCTGATGATGATGATGATGATGATTTGTTTGCTTTTCTGTGTTCCAGGTGACCCCTGTGTCCATGCTTTGGTTTTAATAGAGGGGCTGAGGTATGCCGACTCTCTGCTCAGATACAGTGCTGACCAAAAACACTTCAAGACTACAAACATGAACATAATTTCTATGTACAGCGTCGATAGCTGTTTTCCGCCATTAAAATCTAAGCTTAGCTACATGACTGTTAATGTGCAATTACTGATTATGCATACGTGGTGTGATGGTAGATTGGACATCGCAGTTGTCACACTGTGACTGTTTTGCTTGTTGTTTGGTTTGATGATCACAACCTGTGAAACTAAAATCCATATACAGACTTACAGATACGTTTAGGGAAGTTTCATTTAATTAAAAGCAACAGTTCATGAGTTAATTCGGTCCACATTACTTAAAAATGGACAAACCACACACATTTATGGTCATAGCAGATTTAATTCACGCATTTCAGATACAAACAACAAAAAGAGCATCATTCCTCATACACATGACCACATACCCACATTCACACACTTTAGTAACAAAAAAAGTAAACATGTCAATACAATAGAAATACCTTTCACAAAGCAGAAGGGACTGATAAAATTGTTTAGGTTATAATAAACAAATCTTGGTTCAGTACATTCAGTGAATACAAGTATAAAAAGAGATCTATGCCAGCTTCTCTTTCTGCATCAGAAAATCATACTGCACACTGATAAAAGTAACAGGCCACCTGATACAGTAACAGGCCTAAATAAGTCATTTTCCTATACATTTATTTTCACTGTCCTCTTTAGGCTCCAAAAGCTCCCTTTTACAGAAAGCAGATCTTTCTAAGGTGTGAATCCAAGATGTGGTGTGGCATTGCTTGAGGATAAGGCATCAGAACTGCCCTCACACAAGGCCTTTAGATCATGTCTGAACCTGCCTGCGCTTTCAACTGTTGTTTAGGGCCTTCCATGTGCTGCAGGACACCTTCCTGAACAGCAAGCCACATCCAAAGTAACTTAATCCTAAACATGAAAGCTTCTGCCAACAGACGAAAACAAATTCTTGACATCAGTGTTACGTTACATATACAGCATGACATTGATGACAGTGGCGTTTAAGCACAGCTTTTCTTTACATGACACTGACGTGTGAAAATATTTCATTGATTCGCACTACATAGATTATGAAAGTGTTACATAGCTTTCATGGCACTCACACTAAAAGCAGAACCCGATTGCTGAACAGCTACTAAAAAGCACAAACACCACCTGCC
The DNA here is from genome assembly GCA_037974605.1 of Nannopetersius ansorgii. NCBI lineage: Eukaryota > Metazoa > Chordata > Actinopteri > Characiformes > Alestidae > Nannopetersius > Nannopetersius ansorgii. The sequence goes on along the minus strand of JBBPDE010000107.1, from coordinate 2,975,312 downwards.
AAAACGACTATTTCAATCGTTACAGGACAAGAGAGGGGACAACCGATACAACTGTGACGTCTTTCTCTCAGTTGCGTTCTCTGCTGACATAACCATTCCATAGACAAGTAACAACATTTCCACTAGTAACATGTTTTTTTCCCATTCATGAATAAAACTAGCTGTGCAGATCACTATTCTATAAATATATTAAATATGCATATAAGAATACAAGTGGTATACTTCCATGGTTAAAATCCATCTGTTCGCCGTAGAAAATAAACGTGACTATAATATGCTCATGGTTGGTTTTTTATTGCTCTGGGGGTGTCTGAGATAGAGGAAAAGGGAGATAGAGAAGCCAAATAGAAGAACCTGTGACAACTATTTAAAAAAAACCCTCCCTGAATACTGACAAATGTCCACAACTGTGCACTTGGAATTTAGGTTGGGTCCATAGTAGGTGCTGGAGCACTGTGGTGAGGCTGCAGGTCAGCAGGGATCCCACAGTGGTTGAACAGAGGGGGAAGGGGGTGCTTCAGCTGACTGGGGCACAGGGGGTCTGCTGGGGGCGAGGACGAGGAGGACATGGATGTGTTAGGGATGGTTAGGCTGCTTTCTGGCAGGGCAGAAAGTGCCGTGGGTTGGCATGGGGCTGAGGGCATGGGTGTGAGGGGTGTGGAGAGGGCTGTGGACATGAGCAGGCCATCTGAAGCGATGAGATTGTGGAACTGGGAAGAATCACTGAGGGGCAGGGCGAGAACACCCCAGGAGCCGTGGGAGATGTCCTCATCCCGGTCGAGGGGCAAATTCTCCAGGTCCTCATTGTGGTCGGCAGTCTTGGCCAGATGACTGGAGGGCTGTCTGTGCGTATTCATGCCGTCTGTCACATGGTCCACCGAAGAAGGTGGGGTTAGTGGGGGTTGGGGGGAAGAAGGTGAGGGTGAAAATGCGTTATCTGTGGCAGGCAGTAAGCTGGGGTCCAGCTCCAAGCTGGACAGGGTCTCAGCGGACAGACGGGCGCTTAGCAGGTCCACGACACCGCCCTCCATTCCACGACAATCCGAACCTTCCATTGGGCCAAGCTCAGCCATGCCACTCAGACATGCAAGGGATTCTGGGTAGGAGCCCATGGCCTGCAGTACTCGCACCAGTTCCTCAGCTTCCTCAGAAGTGGGCAAAAGTTCATTGGTCTTACCTGCAAAGATATACACACACCATTATTCTGACCATCACATAGACCCATATGTGCATATTAGGGTCCGTATTACAGAAACGTCCCATCTTAAGTATAAAGTTAAGATACGAGGATTTTTTTTCAATTTGGTATTACAGAAGCAAATCCTAACTGAATATAGGAATCCTATCAAGCGAAGTCAGATTGTGTTCTGATCATCAAAATTTGGTGTCAAAGAGTGAGCCTACCTTCAAATAGATCAAAGTCTTGCAGGTCATCTGGGAATCGAGGAAGAACGTCTGAGAAATCTTCTTGATTCAGTTCCAGGTCATGAGGAATGTCACTGATGTCACTAGTGATGTCATCAGGCAGCTCATCTGCACTCAGGTCAGGGGTCAAGGGACTTCTGCTAACACAAGTAAAACCATGAGCCAGGATGTACACAGACACCACACACAAACACAGATCCAGAGAGGAGTCTACCTGATGCCTCCAGACTGTGACGGCAGGGTCAGGATGGAGGGCATTCCCAGGTTACCCTGGGGCAGTGCAGGGGGGATGGGCTTCTGAGGCCGGCGCACTGCCCCTTTCTTGCTTTTCTTTTTCTGTTTTTTGCCAAGGGTTGGAAGTTTGGTCTTCTTCAACCGTCTGCGCTGCTGCAGCTGCTGCTGATGATGGTATGTTCTGCGACTGACATCTCCACGGAGGAAGTCATCCTGCACGAGTACATATGTGAATCACAAGCATACATTTTCTATATGTCCCAATACTTTTGTCGCGACATTACGAGTTAAATTAAAAGAGGCGAATATGGGTTTACCTTAAATTTTCTTTAAGGGTAATGAATTAAACTGAGTTTTAAATTAATTCCAATTGTTCTGGGAGCATATGTAGCGTTTACACTATAAAAAAAGGCTTTTTTTTTTTTAATAAACCAAAACACAACAATGCGATTTTTCCACTATACGGAACGTAACCCCCCGCGAAAACGGGGGGTTACTGTACATACATTATATAATTATATATTACAGGAATTTTTATCTTTTCAGTCAAACCAGGAGAATTACTATGTTTTTTGTACTTAACAGACTGGAAACAAAAGTAATGTGAGGAAATTTAACTAACAAGAAACTTCCTGCTCAGCTGACTGGTTAGCTGAATGTAAGCAAGAAAGTATTTTCTGAGACAGAAAAAGGACTTAAGTGTTCCACAAAGTACAAACTTGGGCGTGTGCTATTTCATGTACTACAAGGTCAAGAAACATGAACAAAGAACGCACCATTTTCTTGGCATGCTCCTCACACAGTGGCGTCTGGTGTGTGATGTCAAAGACAGGGACAGAACATTGCGCCCCGTCCGCGAAACGTGCAGTGCAGCTAGAGAACAGCTGCTGGGACCTGTTCTGCAGGATATCTACACAACACCATCAAGGATACAACCAGCAAGTACAACAAAAAGCTATGCTGCCAAAACACTAACAAAAATACAAATACAATGATGCACATTAGGCCTAACTTCTAGGCACGACCACTTTCAGAGGATACGCTTGAAGCAGTGTCTTGTGAAAGGCAGGCAGTGGTTAGTGCAGGCTTCACCGTTAATGTTGGCTGCACACAGTCCTGAGTCTGAGCCTCCTGTCCATGACCCTGCGGTACTGTCCAGCAAAACATGCAATATGTTATTACATATTTAATGCATATATAGTCCCACAACTCAGATTTTTATCTAAATGTGGCACAGATTCAGAATTTGCTTTTGTTTTTGACATTCTGTTTTGTTTTCCATGACTCAGATAATTGACCTAAAAGCTGAACTGAGTAATAAGGCCTGCAGTGTGAACATAGCTTTAGGTGATCGACTGACTTCTTTTATGTGTTTGTGTGTATGTTTACCTGGTAGTTGCTGAAACTGTGGTATGGCGTTCTTGAATGAGTTGAGCAGCTTGGTCTGGTTCCTGTGAGGCTGCCTGAAGCAGAGTTTTGCAGAGGGCATGCCTTGACCTCCTCTCCCTCCTGAACCCCCTTTCCTCCCTAAGCAAGAGTCGGTGTCTCTGCCTCAGATAGGAGCACAAACCTGCCAGTCTCTCACCACGCGAACCGCCACCTCTAGCACTATGGGACAGGAAAAACACAGCACTGCAGATCAGAATGGATCCAGGCACAGTTACTTTCTACACATGTAAAGTTGTGTGGCATTTCTTCAACATTTGCTTAGGTTCCAAATGTCAAAAATGACTACAGACTTTAAATTGGCACTAGTGATGCATCAGAAAGATTATCTTTGGCTCAATTTCCCAAGAAACATGCTGGGCCAAAACATGAAGCCTGTCTAGTACCTACATTTTTAAGTGTAAAGTAAGTAAATGTACAGAGTGAAAAGCGTCCATTTGTCATACGTGAACTCTCAACTGCACTGCTCACAGTGTGACCAGCACAAAATTGTTCCCTGCATTTAACCCAGTGGGCAGCCAGGAACACTGCGTACTGCAAGCAATGTGTGGGGTACCTCACTGGTTCCACTGGCAGCCCTAGAATTTGAATCCATGACCTTCTGATCACCAAGGCAACTCCCTAACCCCCGTGTGCCCCTCTGTGTGTCAGTTCAATATGCTTGGAGATCACTTTTTTTTATTGCTTATTGCCAATTCTGATATGACAGCTTATGGGAGGGCCATCCCAGACACACAAGCTCTCTTGAAAACCTGGCCATAAACAGCTTTGGCAACGCTAGTAGTCAAATGCACTGTTTGATTTGTGATTGCTGCAACTTTTTTTGGTGCATTTTTTGTGAAAAACGTATCAATTTATGCAAACAGGAAGCGAACATTGAACAGCTAACAGAATATACCTCTCTTCAGACTGTTTCTCCTCTAATCTGTGAGGCTGATATGATGCAATTCTTTCAACCCGGTCATCTTCCTCCTCTCCACTGTCCTCAGACCAGTCCAGCCCTGCAACACAACCTGTTAGCTAAATATAAAGGTAGAAAATGCTAAAAAGCTTTTGCAAAGTGGTCATCAAAAGCTCCAATCACCAAATACACACCAAAATGTGGCCTCAGATCCTCATGCTTTCCTTTTCGCTGTACCATCAGCCTCTGAAGCTGCACCAAAAAGGGGGCCTGATTTTGTCCAGGACTTGACGACATTATAATTGGGTGACCCTCTGTGCTTGGTTGCAGGCCTGGAGTATGTAGAACTTTGTTGTTAATAGTGGGCTCCTTGCAGATCTCTGGTGTAGGATTGGCTGCTTTTATCAAGTTTTGGTGGTCAGGTGCTGTGCATGGCGTTCCTGATGCTCTGGAGAGCTGTGTTGGGGTGAGTGCTGGAGTGAAGGTGGGTGGAGGATCTGTAGATCTTTGTGTAGGTCCTTCAGCCCCCTGAGAAGACAGACCAGGACCTCGGGAGCAAGAGGACAGTGACAAAACAGCCACAGTGTGATCTTGTTGCTTCTGTTTGCAATGAGGAGCTGGATGGCTTGGAGGTTTCTTGCCCAGACCACTTACTTCTTTCCTCACTTTCTCTCCCTTGCAGTAGACATAGGGGTCCAAGGGCAGCAGGCAAGTGAGGGCAGAGGGTGAAGGTGGGGTTAAGTAGTCAAGGCCACTGGTGGCCTTTAAAGCCAGAGAGGGCACAGTGATGTTGAGGGCCAAAGAGTCAAGAGTATCATGCTTCTTCTTCCTCTCTTTCTTAGGCAGCACACCCATGACCTGCAGATGGCTGTTGCAATATCTAAAAAGAATAAATAAAGAATGACACTATTTATAATTATATACATGCACTGGTATAACAAATATATGGCCTTCAGAGCACAAAAAGGAAAGAAAAAGAGTCCCCCATCACTGAAAGATAATTTTCAATAAGTGAGAAAATTACAGTGTAATTTGCTTGTTTACGCACTATTATGACTCAAACCCATGGTGATGTTCTGATGTAGAACATTAGTTGAAGTACATTATTATCATTACTGATCCTGAGTCATGGACTTCAAAGAGATATTTTTGGCCCAGTTAAGACACTGGGGAGGATGTGCACCTCAAGAGCCAGTGTGACTGCACCACCTACAACTGTTGGTAGTAACACACAAGACATATCTATATTGAAACACATACATAAATAATGAATAAACAAAAGGACAGGCACACACTTACTTGCGGTCCTGAGTCTTGGGTATGGGGGTAGTGCAGCGCTGACTGTTATACTTGGCTACATATTCGCACTGCCGGAACGGGGCTGACCGGTCCTCCAAAACATGGCGAATGCAGAAAGCATAGCCGTTGAGCCGGCGCTGTTTGCAAAGCTTGGGGCTGTATGAACACAGAGGTTTGTGGTCCACCTCCGAATAGTGGATGTGTTTACCTTCATACATCCCAGGGCTGGCACTCTCCCGTACATCAGCTGGCAGAAGAGAGAAAAAAAAATCAACAGAAGTCATCACATAAAGTAACCTACTGTGTTTTGTTCTAGATTCTTTTTTTGTAAATGGTTCAAGTCATCATTTTAATGAAGCATTTTCATCTTCCACTCAAACCAAGAGGATTCTCTCTTTGTCTGTGCAGATTTGGTTAAATCATTGAGATCATTGAGAAAGCCTGCTTTACAAAAGCATGCATGGCCTTATATTTAGACACTCTCTGGTTACTCTGAGAAGAAAGAATGGGAAGCGTGACACACTGCCTCTTTCAAAACCTTCATTTATCGGCAGGTGTGTGCATGGAAAGTGTGTAGGTGAAGGACCTCAGTGGTCCCCTGCACCAGAACTGGAAAGCACATTAATTATGGCGAAATCAGCCACAATCACAGCCTGTGTGTGGCATAATCCTCATTGCTCATTATGAGAATCTGGTGTCTTGGCAAATGGTTACACATTATTAAAGTAGAGCTGTGTTTAGATTTAGTATGTGGTTAAATGTAAATAGGGTCAATTATAAATGTCATATGTGGTGTCAGCATTATTATGGCACTTGTGGGTAAAAAGAAAATCAAAGTAGACAGAATTTAAGTGGTGTCTACACTATTATGGCACTTGTGTTGTGGGTGAGAGAAAAAAAAAACAGAATTTAAAGTCATGTGTGGGGAAAACACTATTAAGGCACTTGCGGGTGAGAAGAAAATTACATGTGCAATATTGTTATAACCCGGTGCATGGGTCTAGGGTCTGAAAGTTAAGAAGAAAATAGTCTACCACCTGACGGTGGGTCAATCAGTTCTGATGCACAGATAGAGCAGGACTGGGAACAGTGGGAATAGTGGTGAATCATAACGCCTCACAGAGCAGCTGGGCAGTGTGCGATACATTTGACATGCAAAGCGAGTTTGAAAACGCAAGGGGACGGTGGACAACCTACCCGCCTCCTGCTCTATCACTCACTGGGGCAGCGTTATCACTTAAGAGGCTCGGATCAGGCGAAACGGCTGGGACTCGGTCACTAAAAGAGACGCGTTCATTTAACGGAGTGTAAACACGGAAAACAGCCAGAGAGGAAACTAAATCTAGCTTTAGGTTATCTAGACGGAGTTCGCGTAATTTTTTTTAACACATTATAATTACAAGTCGCTGCAAAATCTTTAAACGAACGAAAAAGGGGGCGGTTGCCTAAAATTGCGTTTTATGATCGTAACCTACTTTTTATGACTCGTAAACAAAATCTGGAAAAAATGGCATTTGGTGGTTTTCTTATTATTATTATCATTGTGAGAAGGGTCCTTGTTATTAAGACTGTAGTATTTTTGTTAATGCTCACTCGTAAACAATCTTTTTAATTGAATAGTATTTGGATAGTTTTTATTTATTATTTCAGTGAAAATATCTTGTGGAAAGGGTATATAATGTGACTTCATGTGTGTATTTTCAAGTTTAAATAACATGTCCTTAAAAAAACAAAAATCGAAATTCGTAGTTACCGTCGATATACGGAACTCTCGAAATCCCCCCGAGTCGAGTAGCGAGCAGGCCGCTCTGCCTCTCACGCTACACGGCCTCCCGCTCTGGGCGAGTCCCGGTGCTTGTCGAGCCGCTCCCGAGTGTAGCCTAGGCCGTTAGCATATGCTAGCTGTGTAGCTGTGCTCTCCTGCAGCGGGCGACTGTAAGAGCCAACCGAGATCATTCACACACGGATTTTCCTGCTTTTTCCTGTCGCTGCTCTAATTTAATCCTCCCGTATAATTTTACACGATACCTGCAGACATTTCGATGTCTATTATTTCGTTAAACGTAGCCGTATACATGGGGAAGAGGGTGTTGGTTTAGTCAGCCGAGGCTTCTTACAGCACTACTACAGGCACTGGGGGGACATGACAACAGGCAACAGTACAACAACAACCTCTGCAACCATTTTGGAATTCAACTTTCTCCTCTCGTCTCTTCTAAATCCACTCCTTCATGAAGTATTTTTTTAACAGGATAAACTTTTGAATGAAGACCTCTCTGACTGGCCATGACAAATGGTTAGACCGTAGCAGTGCTTTCTTTGACCCCCTGTCATTGATTTTAACTTTAAGGGGCATCTCCCTCCAGTCTTCCCCCATCACCACCAGCTCCACCGGGCTCACTAAGGCTCTCAGTCACACCAAGAACCTGACTTTTCATAACACTGCCAAGTCGGATCTTTCAGAATATTCCCCTCACATTGCAAAGTGACATGTTAAATGCTATAAGTTATTTTTAGTCCAAATAATAAAAAAAATACATTAGTGCAAGCACTTTCCCTTATGATAGGCAAAAGTGTAACGAAGGATGCCCCCTATCAACTCTTAAGTGATGTCATTTTTTGTGGAACACTGGGTTTTATGGATTGACAGTTTCTTCACAGTCTGCCACTAACTTCATCTAGGTCAAACGTAACATTATAAGCAATTCCCAGTAAAAAAAAAAATTATGTGGAGAAAAAGATATAAAATACACAACCAAACACTGCTAAAGGTAGGAGTAGTAAAAAATGTATATAGAAATCAAAAAAAGTCTGGCACATATATAGAAGTCATGCAAAGAAATGACTTAACGCAGTTTTATTCATCAGATGAGCTTTCAACAACAAAGCAGTTCTCCCTAGATCTCAATGTGGGAATGAAATCTTTACAATATTTTTTTTAGAATATTTAAATAAGAGTAAGATACACCCCAGACATTTCAGCCAAATGACTGATTAGGAAAAAAGGAGCACATTACGCTGAAACCGTGGCGTAAGTCTTACATGTCTGTTTGACAATGACAGATGAAAGCGAGATACAGTGGACAGGTAAGTGTGTGTACAAATGCTTTAACAGATAGCAGGTTCCTCTACTGCTTCTGCCCCCTCAGTCACAGCCTTCACACATTTGGCCATTGTCTGGGAGGCTCTGCTGATGGAGTCTACAAAGAAAAAAAATGCTAAGAGTGAGTTTGAGGTTTTGAAACAAAGCAGCAGTTACTGCAAAGTAATATCTCAAGTAATTCACACATAATATCAGACATTTAAATGCATACTCCCCATTTCTAATGAAATAAAAGTGTTGGGTTCTTTACCTGTCATGTAGAAGTCTTTCACGGAGACCTGAGGGGGAATAAGAGGGTCTGCAAGCAGTGACTGATTCACAGCCTAGGAGAAGAAATATTACAATCGTCATTGATTCGTTCAGACAACACAGAGCGAGAAAAAGCTCTAGACAGAGACCAACCTCAGAAAGTTCATTGGCCTGCTTGAAGTAGTTGGCTTCTTCCACATCATCATAACGTACTAGGTTAGGGGACACCTCTGCAAGCCTGGCTCTCACCTCTTCTAGTGTGTCGTAGGGCAGAGTGACTCCAGCCAGCTGGCACACACAATACATGACATGACAATAGGGTTCAGATAATGACCAGAGAAACACTCGTATGTAAGGTGCTTGAAGTCTAAATGTTGGGCTGAAATTATTTTGTGTTTGTGTACCTCAGAAACGGCCCGGAGGATCTTCCAGTCCTCACGGGCCATCCCTGGTGCGGTAACCGCAACCCTGGTCTGCTGTGCACGTCCCTCTGTGTTCACGTATGTACCGTTCTTCTCTGTATATGCTGCGCCAGGCAGGATGACATCAGCCATGGGAGCTCCCACATCGCCATGATGACCTGTAGTTGCCATGAGAGGACAATGAGCACTTTACTGCTACAAACTGGTTTGTCTACAATTTGTTACACATTTTAATGCATAAGTCCTGTAATATAACATTTAATGCATGCAACACTGTGGACATTCTGGAAGCTCTGCACAGCAACGGTTCCAATACCCACATTACAAGACAAGTTTTCAAATCCATGGTCAAATGTTTAATATTCTACATGAGATAAATCCTCAGGAAATACACTAAAATATGGACCTGTATAGCAGATTTTAAAAGACAATTAGCTGCTGTGTATATCATACTAAAAAAAATAAAACAAATGTACCTTAACTTCTGCTCAGGACGCATTACATAAAACATATTTTAAATTTAGTACATTGCTGCTTTGTAATTGTGAAAAAGTGTGTTCCCCACAAAGAATGTATACTTATTTTCGATTAAAACTTTCTACAAAATATGTAATTTGACACAGGTTTTGCAATGATTTGCACTCAATTGTAATGTAAGAGTGACTGAGACCAACCCTGGTAAATAATGAAGCTGTCTTTTGGTAGGTCTGCTCTTGTGATGCATCCAGCATCAGCACCCAGCAGGAACAGAACCTTGGGGGGATTTTTCCTGATGGCCTCCACACCAGGTTTATAGCCCAAATCCAGAGCTGCCACCTGACTGGCCACTCTGGAGAGACATAGCAAAAAGAGACACTTAGTACAAAACATATAGTGACAGAAACTTAGTTTCTTGTAGGCATTTTTCTTGTAATTATATCTAACAACTTTGTTTTATCCAGAGAAATACACAATGGTAGGTGTAAAATATGAAATACGCCCAGTGATTCTTGCTGTGTTTTGATTCTTGCCTAATTTATGGGATCAAACCCTGTGGTCCTGTGAGCAGTGGTGACTGAGTAACCTACTACAATTTCTAACCATTCCTAAATATGCCACCGACATAGATAAAAACAGACATATTTTGTTAATCTTTTATTCTAACTTTGTGAATAACATGTCAAACATATACATATTTAAATAGTAAATTATTAAAATCCTGGGCTTATTTTTTAACCCTAAAAATGTGAGACCAAACTAATAAAGAATGCATTTTTTCTCAGTATACATAGACATGTATGCCTAGACCTAAAGTATGCACTATTAGCTTATGTGTCAAAAATGTCTAAGCACAGGCAACACCTGTGATATGAGGCACCCACGTTTCAAAATGGCACACAGACATGAAACTGGACTGACCTATGCAGAACATTCAGGACTTTCCATCCCTCCTCCACCCCACTGCTGGCACGAGCGTTCTGAGCGATAGTAGATACAGCACTCAAAATAGCGCCGCCATCGGCCCTCTGCAGACAGGAGCTTCCTACCACCACCACTGGCCGCTTGGCCTGGGCAAACACCTGACACAGGAAGGCAGAGCTATCTAAATCAAATACTTTCCTGGTCAAATAGAACATTTCTTACCCGTGGCCCAAGAGAATGCTTCATTCAACACATACTATGGATGAAAAACCTGATAGTGAGAATGTGTTGCTCAGAGCCGTGGACCAACTAGACCTTCTAGCAATCTAGCAAAAGTATGTTACCTGACAGTAAGGGTGCTTTCCAGCAGCGATCTCCTGCAGCACCTGAGTTGAATCACCCAGATGGTTGTAAGAGTAGCTAAGGTCCACCTGGTGACCGACCAAGGCAACTTGCAACTCATTATGGAGCCAACTAGATACAAAAACAAATGAGATTTTAAATAGTCCTTACTCAAGATAGTTACGCACTTGATTAACATGTAGTTCTGCCATAATGGTAACTGAAGTTCAAATTAAGTGACACTCACCTCTTACGGATGCGTGCATTGAAGAGCGGAGCCTCATAGCGTGGGTTTGTTCCAATCAGAAGTAGCAGATCACACTCCTCAATGCCACCAATACGGGTGTTCAGAAGGTAATTGGAGCGCAGGTCAGTTCTGATGGGGTTTTCAGAGAGTGAGAGAAAGAGAGATGAGTGCATTTCCAAAAACTCTGACTTTGTTCCTAAATTTGGCCTTGCCCCTGTACGTAATGCAAACATAGTAAAATAAACCTCTGCTTAATCACAGTTCAGCAGTTGTGGCTTCAGTCTCTCAAGGATTATATCTAAGAACCAAACTAATAATTGTTTGAGGAAACCGCAAGTTCGCGGAAACCGCAGATATCATTCGCATTTTTATTTTGCTTTTGTGATGTCTCAGCCTCATCCGCCACACGCCCTCATGCGGAGTTGTTTATGAGGGGGCATGGTGGACAAGGCCCAGATGTCACAACAAAAAATAAAAAAATAACAAAATAATGCAGAGGGTAGCCACAGTTTCCATGAACACAGCTTTTTTTCCTGCCAATATATAATTGTCCTTTTTTATAATGCATGTTAGTGCTAAATTATTAATATAATTTACTAATTTGTAACCTGTAAATGTAACACCCCCCCCCCCTCGACAATCGCAGGAGCACCTGCATATAGTGATGAAATTTGTGATGTGGTTTAAAAAAAGGCCTAAAAATGCCTATTTTTATAGTGTAAACACCAAATATGCTCCCAAAACCCGTACATTTCATTTTAAACTCAGCTTAATACATTATCCTTAAAGAAAATGTAAAAAAAAAATATGTAAATTATATTTATTTGTAAATTTGTAAATGTATTAACATACATTCAGCTGCATTTCCATATAAAATATAAAAACGCCCCTTGGGATGTGAAATACTGCTGTACTCAGAGACAGGAGGTTTGAAAGTAGCCAATCTAAAAACCAGTCTTTATTTCTCCTTGCTGCTGGTTGGCTGTTTTGGCACCTTCAGTTTCAGAATTTTCCCTGAGCGTCTCGAGTGTTTTTCGTTGTTTTTGTTTTTTTACATTTTCTTTAAGAATAATGTATTAAGCGGAGTTTAAAATGAAATGTACGTGTTTTGGGAGCATATTTGGGGTTTACACTATAAAAATAGGCATTTTTAGGCCTTTTTTTAAACCACATCACAAATTTCATCACTATATGCAGGTGCTCCTGCAATTGTCGGGGGGGTTACTGTAATTGGAAATGCTGTGAAAACAAAAAAACTATCATGCCCAAAAAAAAAAAAACACTTTCTTTGTACTGCACTGAAATACCAAAATGACAGCAACTCACCCAGCACCAGCCATAGGGAAGAGCTCCTCTGTGCATAGCAGCTCACTGTCCAGTTTGTTCAACATGTCTTTCAAGGCCACCAGCGACTCTGCATCAACCATCCCACCAGCAATGGCTGCTACTTCAGACCCCTGGACACCTTGAAGCTGCAAAAGTCATTTGCATATATGTAAAGGTGTGTGTAAAGAAAACAATCAAATGCACAAGAACTCAACACACCCAGTCTAAGAATAGAAATTAGTTTTGACTGGAATTGATTCATAAAAATTACTATAATTTTTGGAAACACCAAATGATTAGCAAGCCAAGTTGTTACTCTTTTGCATAATAGCACAAAATTATGAATACAAAGCTTATAAATGCCAAAAAAAACATCACAACCTATTTTTCACAGTGCTTCAAGATAATTACCACAGCAGCTACACGCATTAGAGCATCCTCCCAAGTAGTGGAGACCAACTGACCACTAGTATCCCTCATCATGGGCTGAGTCAGGCGCTGCCGCTTCAGCCCATCATACGCAAACCTGAGAGTGAGAGAGAGAGAAAAAGAGAGAGAGTTGGGGAAAAAAAAATCAGAGGAAGATAAAGCACATCTTCAGAATCAGAATCGGCTTTTATTGCCAGGTATGTTCACACATACGAGGAATTTGTTTTAGTGACAGAACTCTACAG
>JBBPDE010000107.1:2940220-2957993 GCA_037974605.1 Nannopetersius ansorgii | reverse complement strand
ACCTCAGCAGTGCCTAGCGGTCTTGGGAATCGAACCTGGACTTTCTGATCACAGGGCGAATGCCTTTACCACTAGGCAAATATCAGTACATTTAACATAAAGCTCACAGTCTGCTGTGCTATACTGCCCAGAGATTCTGGAGATAAATACCCAGTGCTCTAAATAAACAGTGTCAAAGCGACCAGACATACAAAAAAACAGGTTTAAATAATTTTGGATAAATTATTTAAATAACTATCATTACATGTATCACTATGTCAATTATTTTTGATATGATGTGCAATACTCTACTATATGCAATATTGTGCAATGTTTTATTGGGGGCTAAACCATTATCATGAGCAACATAACATATTTGAAATATTATGTGAAATTCTTACCATTTGGATCATGTGAAGTTTTCTAAATCGTTGCTGAATCATTTGCAAGTCTTATCAAGTAAATACCACTACTTAGGTTAATATTACTTATATACTACTGACCTCTACTACGTGTTTGTGCTATCAGTAATTGTCTTAAAGCTCTTCATCTATATTTTGAATACTCAGCATTTGTGTATAAATCGTAGTGTGTTTTACACACATGTGATTTCATTTTGTTCTTGTGTATGAGTGTCTGTATAGTCATAAGCAATTTCCTCTGGGATCATTAATGTTTTCTGATTCTAAAAAATTTAAGTGAACATTCCCCATCAAGCTAAAGTTAAACTATGTTATGCTATGTGCTGTTAATTAATGCAAACAATCTCAAGCCATTTCTTCACAAATAATGCACAAGAATAGTTAATCAACATTACTATTTTATCAAATGCAGGTTCTGGATAGAGACATTTTTTTTTAAGTAATATACAAAGCACGCTTCATATGTGTTGACATCTTGAACTTACATAGTGCATATGTGCATTTAGCATAGTTAGCTTACAAGCTACACTGCTGGTCAAATCAAGGACAGAGAGAACATGTCACTGTTTACCACTTTGTGCTGAAGCTGAGCATTCCTGTGCATTCTCAGCCAGACACTTTATACAACACACAACCAGAACCGACAAGAAGTTAGAAAAACGAACGTTATTGCTTACCTTGTCGCTATTTGGCCTTCTAGACCAGAACAGCGGAACTGTTGTTACGAACCCGCTTCGGACGATTTCGGAGGTGTTGACGGAAAGAGCCGAGCCTCTCGGACCTATTTAAAAAAAAAAAAAAAAAAAAAAAGATAGGAAAATAAAATTTAAAAATATTCCGTCAGATAAAAAATATTATACTGTTCAATTAACCGTGTCTTTACCTCTTAAAATTATTATTGTTTAAAATAATTTTACCATCTTTTTGCATAAGTCGTTTTAGCCGACCAAGTGACGTCACGTCCGTTGCTCGGCCATCTTTCTGGCTTAAAATGTATGAATTATTTTCTATTAATTTGTAATAATAGAGCGTTAAATAGCTTTTACTTATCAGTGTTCATTTTTTTCTCACGCATTTGTGTGTACGTTAAATAAAAACGCACATAAATGTTTCTCTGCCCATTATGATTTAAGCCTAATCATCTATGCTATGGAACACTTCTAAAAGGAAAGAATGGACAAATAATGAACATCAAACGGTCAAGTGTCAGATTCGGTGACACGCTGTTTCGAAGTGTTTGATACAGTGTAACAATATTTGTTTTTGAAGCGAAAACATGTGGTTGAAGCAGAAAGAGGAGGAGTCAGAGGGTCCAGAGGTATAAATTCTTTTCCGTGGGCCTTTCTCGCTCCTTCACGCTTCCTTCAAGCCACGAGTGCCACGTTTGTACGCGCACGAACTCTTCTCAGCCGGTTCCACGATGGGCTTTGGTGATCTTAAAACCCCTGCTGGACTGAAGGTCCTCAACGACTTTTTGGCAGACAGGAGCTATATCGAGGGGTGAGTCATATAAATGTAGTATATACAATATTTTTTGAGTGGCAGCTAGCATTAGTCAGCTCACACACTTGGCTGCATGTGTGGCCTTCATGTCCACTTATGTACACAAGTATTGGAACACATCTGTTTTTCAGGGTTTGGGTTAGACCCCTTACTTCCAATGGAAGGACAGTCTTCATCAGCATAATCAGGATCTGAGTTGTCAAGTTGCTTTTGTGAGGTCCCCTATATTGACAAAAGTATCGGGGCACTCTTATTAAATGCAGATGGCTCCTAATTTTTGCTTCAGCATACCAAGACATTTTTGGGGGGGCAACACTGTGCTTCCTACTTGGTGGACACAGTTTGGGGAGGCCCTTTTCTTTTCCAACATGACTGTGCCCCAATGCATAAAGCAAGGTCCATAAAGACAGTACTGTAGTAGCTCTTGAATGTTTTCAGTCACTAAAAGAAAGTCGACTATGGATGGTTTAACATGTTGAACCCCTTTTATCTTTATCCTTGAGTGTTAAATTTTTTTTATCTGATTGCTTTCTTTAAGGCTATAAGGAGTGATATGCTGTTACCCCAGAGCCTCAGAGCTGCATGGAAGCTGAGTTTATGACTCTGCTGTATTCACTTTGAGCCTCTCATGCATGTGAAGAGTTGTCTTTCCATGTCTGCCAGTCTTATTTTTTAAAATTTGTTTTACAGGTATGTACCATCTCAGGCTGACGTGGCTGTGTTCGATGCTCTGTCTGGTGCCCCCACAGCTGACCTGTTCCATGCCCTTCGTTGGTACAATCACATCAAGTCTTACCAGAAGGAGAAGGCCAGGTAAACGTGCACATTAAAGCAGAACACTCAATTCTTTCTTTGTCCGTCAGCATTTGATGAGTTTTACATCACCATCTTTCGCCTGAATTGATGATGCACAATGTTTAAAACACTGATGCGTTAGATTAATAAACATGTGATGTGCATGTGTGCAAGAATGGACATTTCACACTCCCTCCTGACTGTTTTAGCCTCCCAGGAGTGAAGAAGCCCCTGGGTCAGTATGGACCTGCTGGTGTGGAAGATACAACTGGCGGTGCCCCTCCTGCTAGTAATGATGATGACGATGATGACATTGATCTCTTCGGCTCTGATGAGGAGGAGGTTCGTTTGGTTGCCTTTCAGTGCGTTCATGCCATCTGTGACCCTTGCTGGTTGTGTGATGATTTTTTTTCTCACCATCTTTCGACTGATGTTGTGATGGACCTTTTTCTTCCCTGATTACCAGACCCTGTGTATAGGATCCTTTCTGGATTTTATTTCTCTGCTTGATCCGGTCTCTTTCCCCTCCCCTCTCTTAGGATGAAGAGACAAAGAGGATCAAGGAGGAGAGACTTGCCGCCTACAATGCAAAGAAATCCAAAAGTATGTTTCTTCAACCACTCTGTCTTTCAGCCTTTTACTTTCAGTGTGCCCAATTTACAAAGTATTTTGAATGGAAACTAAATGCACATATGAGGAGGCTGCACACCAAGAAAATAATGTTGACGACAATTAAAGAAACTTGTGTAATCATCTTTTGGCCAATGCACAGGATGGACACCTTTTTATTACCTGATGCTCTAGCTCCATGCTGCTCTGCTGCTGATGTTGCATGATTTTATATTTGATTTCTTAATTCTTATAGAACCAGCTCTTATCGCAAAGTCCTCCATCCTTCTGGACGTTAAGCCCTGGGATGATGAAACGGATATGTCCAAGCTGGAGGAGTGCGTGCGCAGCATTGAACTGGATGGCCTAGTTTGGGGCCAGTGTAAGTCTGCTTTTTTTATTTCATTAAGTGTTCTGAGAACGCTGCATTCAACATTACATTACTCTGGTCACTGTTTACTCTGTTTACATATCACACTGGTCAGTTTCCATTCTGTTTATATGCTGAGCTATTATTGCACAATGCACTAACATTCCATTTGCACAATGTACATATAAATGCCCAGATTTAAATTTTAGATTTTAATTATAATGTAGAATTTACTTTTTTATGTTTGCACAGTCAGTAATGGGAGCGGTTCAGGATATATTTCACTGTGTTGTACTTGTATGACTGCATGTGACAAAGTATCTTGAATCTTGTTACTGATAAAGTGTGTTTTTTTTTTTTTGTACTTTTTTCTTCTCCCCTTTACAGCCAAATTGGTGCCTGTTGGCTATGGTATCAAGAAGCTGCAGATTGCATGTGTGGTAGAAGATGACAAGGTGGGAACTGATCAGCTGGAAGAGCTCATCACCGCCTTTGAGGATCACATACAGTCTGTCGACGTGGCTGCATTCAATAAGATCTGAAACATGTCAAAGTACTATCAATAAAATGGCACTTAATCTCAGTAACATGAATGTTTTCTTTTGTGGGGTAAAGGTATAACTTTTGGGAACAGAAACCATCCACATTACAGAATATGGTACATATGTGGTCCTTTATTGTAACGTGAAATTCTTTCACTGTGTTTAACCCATTCACACAGTTGAAGTGCGAGGGGATGGTACCTCGCTGAAGGGCCTCTGTCAGTCCTGGGATTTGAACCAAGACCTTATGATTGCAGGGGCAACTACCAGGACACCAGTAGGTGAAGAAGCTAAATGGGGGGGGGTATATGGTTTGAACAGTTAATTGGCTTTTAGTCTCAAAGGCTTTCCATACATGATGCACTTAAGCATACACCTATATGGAATATAAATACATTGACTGATGTGGAGTAGATTCCCCTTTTTTCAGCGATTACACCTTCCACTCTTTGGAAGGCTTACCACAACATTTTAGGTTGTTTCTGTGGGAACTTACTAATTCCTTCTGTGGAGCATTTATGAGGTTTGGCACTGATGTTGGATGAGACCACGTCACTCACAACCTCCATCCCAGTTCATGCCAAAGGTGTTGGATGGGGTTGAACTCCAGTCATGTCCTTATGGAGCTTGCTTTGTGCACTGGTGCACAGTCATTCTGGAGTAGAGAAGGGTTCTTCCCCTAACTGTCCACAAAGCATGCCCAGAAAAAGGCTTGGTATGCTGAAGCATTAAGATTGTCCTTAACTGGACGTAATAATGAAGAGGTGTATCCCGATTCTTTTCTCCATGCTGCTTCACTACAGCTTACATTACTCTGGTCACTGTTTATACATTACTCTGGTCAACCTTATAATTACTCTGGTCACTTTTCACTCTGTTTTATATTGCTGAGCTATTATTGCACAATGCACTTTAATATTCTATTTGCACAATGTACATATAAATGCCCAGATTTTAATTTTTAAGTTAGAATTTACTTGTTTTAATGTTTGCACAGTCAGTAAAGGAGCGGTTCAAGATACAGGTCACTGTGTGTTGTACTTGTATGACTGCATGTGACAAAGAATCTTGAATATGGTGTCCACACATTCAAACCACTAAACCACTTGTTTTTCTGAAAGAGGGCGGGTTCCCGCTCTTTCTGCTGACGTAACACGGAGAAGCCCTGTACTAAATACGGGTGCCGACGGGATGTGAATGGAGAAACATTTTCAACCAGGTGAAAAAGGGCGTGTTTACGGCAATTTGTCAGTATTCATGCAAAATGCACGTATAGAGTTAAATATCTAACGTCCTTTGTTGCCATTCGTTGCGACTGACTCACATTAAATCCATAAATAACTCGAAAGTCCCGTTGTTGCCATGCCATGCTAACTGCTAGTTGCTAAATTTGCTACATTAGCAACATTTCAGTTGAAGCGCCAGCCGACTGTTTATACACGTCGCATCAACATCTGAAGGCTTTAAAAAAGGATTTAACAGCTGCGGGAGCTGTGAAGAAGACTTTAATTGTGAAACGTTACCTAAATAAAGTGGAAGAATCGGATGTTTTTGCTGGCCGGATAGCCGAGGTTAGCAGACATGCTAACTAGCTAACTCCAACTGGCCACATACAGCATTTGAACCTGAGTGAGTTTTCCAATTCCATTGTTTATCATAAGTACTTTAGTTATGCTGCTAAGTAGATGATTATAAAATCTTGTTGGTTAGACAGGTGATTTTAGGGCGTTAGTGTGTTCAGAAATATTGGACGGTAGCTTCTTAGCTTCTTCGAGTGTATAGAGAAATGTGAAAGAGTGACCTTTTCCTTTCTGTTCATCTCTAGATGCAAAATCTAGTCACACCACGTGGCGATGTAAGATAGCCCATATGCAGGGATGTGAATTTCCTGCCTTGTAAAGCGTATATCCTCTCCTGGCAGGTGAGTGAACTGTATGCTGCTCCAGTTTTCTCTTCGGTGCACTTGTGTTGAGCAAAGATGGATGAAAATGTTCACTACTTATGTCACTTTTCAGACAGCACCATGCCTCTTGGGGACAGATCTGCACCTGCTGCTAAAAGTATGTATGAAATTGATCTGCCAAGTCTGCTTATCAGTCATGGGGCATCTTGTGGCTTGGTGGTTTTGGAGTTGCCCCTGCGATCAGAAGGTTGTAGGTTTGAATCCCAGGACCGCTAGTGGCACCACTGAGGTTCCCTAGAGCAAGATGCATTCCTACATGCTGCACCCGTGGCTGCCCACTGCTTCAGTTTCGTTGTTCACGCTGTATGCTGTGCTGTGGTGTGTTCACATGTGACTGTAAAGGGCTGCTTTAATTTACTTCTACTATTAAATGTATCTCTTGTAGATGTCCACCTGACTATTCTTTGGATTCTAAGTGTAACATCATATATGTATTATCTCTTCTGTAGATGCAGGAAGGGCACAAACTGACATGGCCAATAGGTGAGTTTTTTTATTATTATTATTAGTGGTACTAATAATAGTGTTAACAATAACAAAAAGAGTAGTGTAAGAGTAAAATGAGCAGTAGGGTCTTGGTTGGGATATGTCTTTGAATTGTGTGCCTGCTAGTGGAGTCATCACAGTTGTTTTAATTGATGC
Source organism: Nannopetersius ansorgii (assembly GCA_037974605.1). Lineage (NCBI taxonomy): Eukaryota > Metazoa > Chordata > Actinopteri > Characiformes > Alestidae > Nannopetersius > Nannopetersius ansorgii. Next base: position 2,951,168 of record JBBPDE010000107.1, on the reverse strand, counting down.
TGTGACAGCTGATGGAAGCAAATAGATGATCTGTCCGGTATTAACTGATTATGTATTAACATTTTGAAATGTGCAAATACTGACTGAGGAAATGACTTGTCGTTTTAATGCTGGACTAAACAGATGTGTGGATAAAGCAAAACTTTTATTACTGTTGTTGTTTTTGTTGTTAGTTTTGACATTATTGTTGGCCGAAGGGATATTTCACAAAGCAAGATTTCTCAGTTTAGCCGAATAACTTAAGCCCCAAAGTCAAACCCATTCAGTCAAACCTATATAGATAGCACTTCAACTCTGACACAACTCCTGCTTTGTGAAATATTCTCCATATTAGCAGTGTTCTTGTAAATGTGTTATTACCAAATAACAAATCAGCTATGAGAATTGTAATACGCCACAGGAATTTGTGTAAAGAATCACATATAAACAAACGTGTTTATATTTTAGAACAAACTAATGAAATCTAGTAATCATGATATTTTGTCCTTATACTTATGTAGTAACAATACTGTATTTTAGTTTGTAAGAATAGGTCGCATTGAAAGTTAATTTAGTATTTGTCTGTTTTCTTTACAATGTAGGAGCAGTGGGGGCACACAGCCTGTTGCTGGTCCCTCAAACACCTCCCAGCGGCAAGGCTTCTGCAGCTGCTGTCAGGTCGTTTATAACAATGTAGAACAGGTGCGTAACTCTGTTATTCACTGTTAGCTCATTCTACTTGTGTGTTGCACAGTACTGCACCTGTCCTGACCCAAGTATGTACTAAACACATACAGGTATTTTGTCTAAGCGCATATAACCATCCTACAGCTCTTGTTTCCAAAATATTTGGGACACTGTGTAAAATGTAAATAAAAACACAATGCTATCATTTTCAGATCATGTAAATCGTGTCAGTTGTTTGAGGAATATGTAATATTTTAGATTTTATATATATGTAGGGTGTTTTTTTTTTTTGTTTTTTTTTAAAGTTCATATCTTGAACTTGATGCCAACAACACATTAACAATTGTGTAATGCTTAAAAAAGTGGTACCTTTCAATTAGGTTTTAGTCAATTACGTTAATTGGCATCAGGTCAGTAACATGATTGGTTAGAAAATGAGCATCTTTGCGGAGTAGTTTTCCTCAGAGAGCTCTGAATGACAGCTGTGTGACAGCAGGGACAAATAACATGACAATTTAAGAATAAATGTCAAATGTAAAAAAAATGTAAAATTGCCAAGATTTGCGGATTTCATCAATGGTACACTATCAGTGAAAGATTCTAACAACCTACAGAAATCTCTACACTCAAGGGAAATGGCTGGAAATCAGTTTTGAAAGGCAGTGCTGCATTAAAAACAAGAGGCAGCCATAAATAAATTCAGTCCAGAAATGCTACTACTTTCGTGGGCCCTGAGTTCATTTTAGATGGACTGAGGTGATGAGAAAATTCTTTTTAAAAATCATGGACACCATGTCCTCTAGACCAGTGGCAATGCTGTTAATAAAGCTGCGAGTACACATTGAATTTACGCTTATTATATTTTAAAGATTCCTTATTATATTTTTAAAATATCCCCATTTTTATGCGTATCATTTATTTATTTAAATACGTATATGTATATTTATCTGCCACTCCTTAAAGGCCGGGCCGTGAAAATAGTTTCTGATATTAAACCGGTCCGTGAAGAAATAAAGGTTGGGGACCACTGCTCTAGACAAAAAGAAGAGGAACCATCTGGTTCATCATTGCACAGTTTGAAACCCAGCATTGGTGATTATATGGGAGTGCATTAATGCACATCTGGGAAGCCACTATTAATGCTCAATGATATCTGCAGGTTTTTCAACAACATATGCTACCATATAGATGCCTTGCTTATTTCAACAAGACGGTGCCACATATCACAACAGCACGGCTCAGTAGAAGAGGGGTGCTAAACTGACCTTTCCGTACTCCAGAACTGTCATCCACTGAAAATATTCAGCACATTATGATATGAAGCATATGACGAAGACCCCAAACAGTTGACATACTATGTCCGACAAGAATGCAGCAGCATTTCACTTTTAAAACTCCAGCAACTGGTCTCTTCAGTTCCCAGTCATTTATAGAGTGGTAAACACAGTGGTAAACATGCATCTGTCCCAACCTTTTTCTTAAAGTGTGTTGCTGGCATCAAATTTAAAATCAGCATATCATTTCCAAAAATAATAAAAATTTCCCAAATTAAAAGCAGACTCTGAAACGATGCTGTATAGTAATATCTGAAATGTATTTGTCATGCACTGTTATTTTTTTTATTATATAAAATATAGAAAATTATGCTTGGTATATTTAGATTTACAGCTTACACTATTGTGTAGTATATATTTTAAAGTTTTTTCCTTTTGCTCTTCTATAAAATTTGGAGTATTCTTCTTTATGTTTTACTTATCTGTGGAATTTTGCAGCACATTATGAGCACCAGGCACAAGGAAATAGTGCGAGCTGTAAGGTCAAATGTGTCCTCTGCGAGTCTGATGGAACGTTTCCTCCAGGATGTGCTTCAACATCATCCTCATAACTACAACGACGCACGGTATGTTTTAGACCAGGCATGTGCCGTTTCGGTCCTGGAATTCCATTGTCGAGCACAAATACACAACAGATAAATTTTCATACTGAATAATATATATTCACACTGAAAACCAATTTATTGGTATCTGCATTTACAACCCCTCCACCTTATTTTTATTTAAATTGTTTTTGTGTCTTTAGGCCTACCCATGCAGATTTACCTTGCCTGAACACCCTACCTGATCCAAGAGAAGTGTTATCAGAGGTTTACTGTGGATCAGATGATGGAGCCTCTGTCGGAACCCGAGAGGAGATGCCCAGCTCTGATGAAGAACCATGTAATGTTGTGCCTGATGAAGTCGCCACTGCATCCAGTACACAGAATCAGGCTGGCACTACTTTACCTGTGCCAGTGGACAGTGGTGCAGAAACGAGTGCACAAACTGGAATGGGAACAGGGAAAAGTGTCATGGAAACCAGGAAGACGGGGGTGGAGCCACCAGTCCCTGAAAAATCATCTCCTACACAGGGTTTTTTGCATAGGACTAATAACAAGTCAGCTGTAGACAGGCCACCCGCATCACTACAAGATGTGGCACAAACTGTTAAGCCAGAGTGTTCTCAGACTCAACCATCTGAACAACCATGTAGTTCAAAAACCCTTGCTCTCAATCAGCCAGAATCCCCACAGTTCCAGCACAGGAAAGCTGACAAGAAAACTAATAGGCATAAGGACGGGAATGTTTCCAGCCAAGGTTCTCAGGCTTCACCAGCCACTAAGTGCATTACCTCAAAAGGCCAGTCTGGTCCCTCACGGCCAAGGTTTGAGAAACCAACAGTATGGACCACAGTGATACCACCCTGGAAGGGTCCACATAGGGAGCGAACATTTAGTGAGCAATCAGACCAGATTCAAGAGGTGATTGAAGAGGTTATTGAGTGGTACTGCTATGGCCGCAGACAAAAACCTAATCAGCAAGACGATGATAGTAGTATTCACCTCAGTTTGCACTCGTCAAATGAGTCTAAGGACAATGAGGAATGGGACAATGATTTGCAGGTAGCACCGGAGAAAACTGCAACTGAAGACAAACATCTAGCGGGTCTTATGAAAGTGCATATAAACATTGAGGACCAAGAATACAAAACCCAGTTGGACACAGCCCTGAACACAGTGTTAGAAAGCGGACAAACAGGGCCTGGGGAAACCAAAGAAAACCATGTGCAGGAGATTGTTCCAGATCTTCCTCATATACCGCAGACTTTTGTGGGAAAGACATGGGCACAGGTGATGTTTGAGGATGACGTGAAGGTAGATGGCATGGTGAAGGATTTCAGGCAGGGGCAGTTCCGTTGTTATTTTGACAGTGAATCCTTAGCTGACTTTGGAAAGCACATGAGGAAAGAAAAAATAAACAAAAACTGTGAGAAAAATGTAGATGAAGATGATGTAATACCTCTTATGGAGCATGATGATGATGGGGACCCAAAACCCCAGCCCATCTTTAGGAAACCCAAGCCACGGATATTCCGTATGGCATCACGCTGCCAAGTTGTTAAAGTGAGTCATGGAACACAAACTGTTTCCCAATGCTGCCCTGTGGTGCGGAGAAAAATATTACCTGGCATTGGTTCCTTCCCCTGTGATCCTCAGCCTCAGAGCGATCAGAGCCCTGAGCGGACCCCAGACATGAAGACGAGACTGTGCACACTTGAACTTCCTGCATCTTATGGCAGGATTATGAGTCCCCTGCAGCCCAAAACAGTAGTTTATGTTCTTTCATCCCCAGATGGAGGACAGAGTCTCTTCAATCCCACTCCAGTTAAAAGAATGGGCGGAAAGCGGAAGTTAAGTGAAAAGGAGTGTGCACTTAAATTCAAGTACAAGAAGACCCCTCTTAAATATTATGACCCGCTTACCAACAGAATCCTCAAGGCTCCACCTAAAGGGATAACCATCATCCCCAGCGTCAAATCTCTGTCCCATGTTCGACAATTGTTTCGCAGTCTCAGTCCAGACATCAACAAGGAACGCTACAGTTCAGCACAGGGGCGATCACCAAGAGGCTCTGGAAACAGCCGTGGTGATGGTAGCTTGGCAGATCTTTGTGCTTCTACCTCTGATTCTTGTGTAGATGGTGGGGACCCATCAGAACCTGACTCCTCCATTTCCGGCAGCCAGAAGGCCTTGTTAAGCCGCTCCTCTATTTCCAGCAACAGCCGTTTTCTCCTGGGCCATCTCATGCCCTCTGCCTCTCACACAGATAGCTCCTCTAGGACACAAGCCCCATCCCATACAGACGGTTCACTGAAGGTTGCAGGGACCCACCTGGAAGAGGGCCGTGCACAGGCAAAGGTGGACTGTCCACCAGTTAGACGTCGCTCACCGAAGCAGGGAATAAAAGAAAAAACTTTGTCTCCTGCAAAGAAGCTATCACCCCCTTATAGGATCAAGAGGAAGTTAATAAAATCAAGGTATAGGGCAAAGTCCAAGGGCACGCTCATTCGAAGGATTGGAGCTCGTGTTGCTGCTGAAGGCAGAGCATCTCCTCATAACAAGAATTCACCCAGGGCATTGCCCAGGTCATCAGTATCTTCTAAACTGGCTGTCTTACCCTCTAAGGGGCCCACAATTAAAACAGAAACTGAATCCCTGAGTACCCTTCAGTACCAATAGAAAAGTCTACAGGAGAAATGACCATGACTCGTAGAGGGAGTAAACGCATTTCTAGCATTCTGTTCAAAATGTCTGTGCAATGAACTGGTTTAGATGTGATCACTGGTTTAATGTGAAATTCTCCGTTCTAGAGAAACTTACTGAATCAGAATTGTTCACAGTGGTGGTGAGAGGAACTGAATGTCTCATCCATTAAATGCTTCTGAAAGCTTTCACAGAAAGCTGTCATGGTTTGTTACAGTGTGGTATGGTTACGAAAGTGCTGCCACCATATAATGATTTTCTGAGAAGGTTTTAATTAAATATTTTGCTTAAATCCATTCATGGTGGAGAGGTACATGCAGACGACTGCATAGCAAAGAGAATATACTTTTTTCCCCAGTTTACAGCTGCTTGACTGTAGTCATGTGTAGTGTCAGGTCATTTTGGCTAGTAGATAAAATTGAATCACAACTTCTGGTTTGTCACCAAATAAAGAAATCAAAGTCAGTAAGTTTCTTTGTAATACGTTTCACATTATGTTGTGCGTCTCAACAATAGAATCATGGAGAAACCATAGATGGCACTGTATTAGCCCAGGATTTACCTGAGGGTTGGACATGTAGTCAAAAGAGCTGGTCAGTCTGTCAGATGCTGTACAATTTTGCACAGTTGGATTTCTTGGTGAATTTCATTTGTCTGTATTTCTTGTTTGTCTCACATCATTTTTTAAATGGATAATGGGAATACTTTTTAAGTTTTTAATAAATATTTTTGTCAAAGGTTGGAATATTTAATATTGCTGTACATTAAAGTTTTTATTGATTATGACTCGCCCTGTCTTTGTTAGACGTTTTTGTCATTCTCTCTCTCTTAGTCTAGCTCTGTCTCTCGCCTCTGCCTCTCTCTCTCTGTCCAAGTGGGGCTTTCTATGGTCCGTTGGTCACTTAGGATGATCATATTAAGAGTGTGTAGTCCGGTCTCACATGTCCATCGTGCACCCCCCGCCCCTTTTTGCTCTCCCACTGCATATGACTGCATCAATAATGCCTGGATGTCACCAGCATCTCAACTAGTGAGTTCTATGAAACCCCAGCAAGAAACTGGGGTGCTTTTGACCTGCAGCTGCAACCCGTAGGTATCTGAAATGTGACCAATGGCCTTTCACCCCTGAGGTGTGGAAAGTGAGAAAGCTCGCAGGCTCGTCAGCGGATGCAGTGCGCATGCGCAGTGGCTTCGCCCCGGTATGTGGGATGCTTGGCCACCGCCTTCCAGCTCGTACCAGCATCCTTCCTCCTGTCAGCCGACCTCGAGACCCCTCCGCTCGTCATCCGCGCACCCCAGCCTGCATACTGGATCTCCCCTCTTCGTCCCACACGACCACCCGCCCCTCTCCCCGCGGGACGCGCCGGTGGTCGCAGTCTGTCGCGTCCTCTCCTTCTCCAGCCTTTAAATATGAATCATGCGTCTGATGCTCCAGCCCAGACTGTTCGCTAGCCTGCTCATAGCCCTGCTGCACTCGCTCTCCTCAGCATCAACGGGTAAGTACACTTCACAGAGCCTTTATTTCTCACGGTGAGCCCCTCGGGTGGGGTGGGAGAGAAGGGGATGGGGGGTGGGGGTACCCCTCATATCCTGACCATCAGACGCAGACATGCATCATCGAGCTTCCCGAGTGACAAGCCTCCATTGCTGTGCGTGTGATGATGTGTGAAGGCTGGGTGGTTCAGCAGGCCCAATAAAACGAGTCCCTGCGCCTGCACCAGCCGAAGTGCATAATCTGCAGTAAATATGTAAGACTGTGCAGCAGTCAGTGATGGTCTGATGATCTGTGTTGTTGTTTTTCCAAATCTTGTGTAGCTGTCTCAGGCCTGTTATGTGCCAGAGAGTGGGGGGCATCTAAGTGGTCTGTGTGATTAAATGTGTACACTGTTGGTAAGGAAAGGAAACAGTCCAGCCCCCCTCTCTCTTCCCCCACTTCATGTATAATTGACAGCATCTCTGTCCGAGAGTTAACAGCGCGTTTCCGTGCTGCCTCGTGTCCCCCTGCAGTGTCCCCCCACGCGCAGAATGAGGAGGAGCCGAGGGAGCGCGAGGCCGGCGGGACGAGGCGCGAGCACGAGGTGGCCGTCACATACCCATCACGCCTCATCTACTTTCTGAACGAGGAGTCAGAGAGTGCGCACCAGGACCTCGACACACTCACACGCAACCAGGTCGAGGGCCAGGTGAGGTAGACCCTGCTGGGAGGAGAGAGAGACAGAAAGAGTGAAATAGTTAGGGTCTGCAGTGTGTGTGTGTGTGTGTGTGTGTGTGTGTGTGTGTGTTAGTGGATATGACTGAGGAAAAGTGTATTGAGTTACATGCATATATATCTATCCATATATATGTATATGATATAAATATGATATATATATATATGATAGAATGAATGTGTATATGTGTGAGAGAAAAAGAGCATGAAAGGCTCAATGTGTGTATGGATGCGAGTGAGAAAGTGTGTATATGAATATATGTATGATAGAATGAATATGTATGTGTGTGAAAGACACCATGAGAAAATCTAATGAGTGTGATGGAATGCTGCTTGGACACTTTATTGTAGTGAGGCAAAAAAAAACCCTGCAAGTGCACCCCCACCTCCCTCCCTCCTTCTTCCTCAGCAGCTGCTGAGAATGGTGCATTGTGTACATCACCAGGCCCAACGCGCGGAGCCCAATGTGGTCCGCCGCCCTCCCCCTTCCTTCAACCCCAACATCTTTTTTTTTCCGCAAAAGTAGCACTTTCCCCCCCACACCCAGCAGGGACAGAGGTTGGGGGGTTTGCTTGCAGTGCACACCTCCTGCCTCATGCTGCCAATGCAGCAATATGGGCAGAAACAGCAGCGTTGTGTAATTTGAGGTTTTCTTTTTCCTGCTCCCAGTGGAAAAGTTATGATGTTGATTCATGTAGCTTTTGTGTTGAGTCTGTGTGTTACGGTGGCTATTTTTAAACGCCATCTTTTTGTGCGAAGGTCTGTTAACGCTAGTGCGCTGTTAATGCATGTCAAGGCCAAGAAGTGCTCAGAGGTGGGCAGTCTTATACCTACTTACTTATGTGCACGTGTGTGACATTTCAATACTTCTGAGAATACTGTCAAAGAAGACCATTATATAATTAAATAAATAAATAAGATTTATTTATTTATGTATTAGGGGGAATTCGTGTTCTACATTATGGGTTTCTCTTTGTTTCCCTTTAGCTTTTTATTTAAGACCAAAATACGTCCTCAGAACACACTTTGTGTGTGGATCTTGGCTGGACCTCCAACGTCTCCTCCAGCTGTTTTTTCACTGGGTCACTTGAATCAGTGTTTCATTGACAAAGCAATACTACTCTGCCTCTGCATGTTTGAAAAAAGTCTCAACACACCCCTGTTTGTCTGATGAACTCCCGCAGGCCATTCACTTGGCCCAGGCGAGCTTCCAGCTGGATGCCTTCGGATACACTTTCACTCTGGATCTCACGCTAAACAAGTAGGTGGAGAGATGTGTGTGTGTTTATTTGTGTGTGAGTGAAGGGTGGTGTTGAATGCTGAGGGACTTAAGGAGGCTCGTAGGAGGGTGTTCATATAGTGTAGATTAGCGGAAGAAGCGTATATCACTTTCTCAAAGGAAGAAATAATAGAACAAAATATACTGGAGACTAGAGGCAGAAAACTAAACCTTGGGGTGGTTTAGGGATTCAGGGAGCTTCAGTGTGTGTGTGTCTGTGGTTGGAGTGTGTGCATGAGCGGGTGGGCGGTGAGCGGGTGTGTGTCTGAATAGCAGTGACTCATTGCAACGTCTGACTTTTTTTAAAATATGGAATCTGAGCACTGAAATAGATAACTTGCAACCTGCAGCAATGTGGAAGGTATAGACTGGTCAGGTGTCACAGAGGATTTAAAGGGATGCAGCAACAATCTAGAACCTGATCTCTTTCTGCTGCATCTATAACACACAGTCATTTTTACACACCTCACAACAAAAGAACTTACTTATAATGCACTTACAGTAGAGGTCAGTTGGTCAGATGTGATGAGCCAACGGACCAACATGCTTTATTAAATTGATATAATTGAAATCCCACAAATCAAGACCGCCCTGCAGCCGACTGGGGTTCGGTTCCCATCCCTACACTCCACTCCACACCAGCACGCTACATCCATCTAAATCTGCGACATGATACACTTGTGCAGTTGTCTTTCTGGAGAGTAGTATCTGACAAATACAGTAAACTGAAAAAGGTTTCTGTGGTAATAAACTGTAAACAACAGATCTTGGAAAAGTTGAAAAATGCTGAATTGAAAAGTAATGGTTTGGTAAAAAGAAAACCTAATTTAAACCATTTCAATGGCAACAGGGTCTGTTTTTACAAATTGAGTGGAAGTGCTGACTTAGAATCGTTTTTGTTGCGATTTACATGATAAATCTGATCCAAGATCAGTCCTTTCCAACCCTGATGCTGCCTGAAATGACTGAAGTCCATTTTATTGCTCACAGTCATACTTTGTCCCAGTATACACGAACAAATTTGCTTTTAATGAAGCGCTAGAAGCAGTTTGAGCAGGTTGGAAGCATGTTTTGTATTTTTATGAAATATTTGCAAGCATTTCTTTTTTGATCAAATATATCTGAACTAAATGAATAATTTAGGACATTTGGGTTAAACAAATCCTTTAAGAATACAGAAGGAGTGGCGGGTTTTATATTAAAATGTATTGTTGCTGTATATTATCTTTGGAATTGTCATTTTTTCCTAGTGATCTGCTGTCTTCAGATTATGTGGAGATCCACTATGAGAAAGACAAACCAATTTTGTCAAAGGTAAGGAGCATGACGCCCTGTGCAGAGAGATCACCATGTTGTTTATTTTATTTCCAGTCTAAGCAGCCTTTGAATTATTCAGTCAAGAAGTAGGGACCATATATTTATCAGAAAATTGCACAAAAGCCTCCAAAATATCAAATCTATCTGTATTTAGTAAATGTCATTTTTATGAAAAAAAGAGAAAAACTTTAGAATGACTAAAGAGGAACAAAGGGACCGTCACCTTTCATCTTCGGGAGAAAATCAGGCTCCTCTCTCGATTTGAAATGTGTTGCTATCCATCCTTCATCTGTGATGACTCAACACTAAGGGTCTGGAAAAATGTGAAATGTTTAGCTGTGCAAGAAGCCGCGACTGAGGAAAAATAGATAAAAAGAAAGAAAAATCGGCATTAGAACACTGAAATTGAGCATGTTTTTTTGGACTGATGATTGTAAATGTGTCATTGAGATTGAACCTGCAGCAAAGAACTAGTTTCTAAACCATAACTTTGGAGAAGAAAAAACTCAAAAACAAAAAACAGGAAAAAAAGAAAAAAGCCGATTTCTGCGTAAAAACTGCAGGCAACTGAATGGAAGCTAGATGGAGTCATGAAATACTGACCGTTTTTTTTTTTGTAAATTAAGGGAGGTTTCTGACTTTTGTTTACCCATTAACCAAACGGCTCACAGAGTATTACTCTAAACTGTGTGTTTATGTGTTTAGGGAGGGGAACACTGTTATTACCATGGGACAGTGAGAGGGAACGAAGCCTCTCGAGTGGCTCTGTCAACTTGCAATGGGCTTCGGTGAGACACTCTCAGTCCGTTTGTTAATGTCTGTGGTGTGTGTGTGTGCGTGTGTGTGTGTGTGTGTGTGTGTGTGTGTGTGTGTGTGTGTGTGTGTGTGTGTGTGTGTG
>JBBPDE010000107.1:2919843-2930069 GCA_037974605.1 Nannopetersius ansorgii | reverse complement strand
TCCAATGGAGGTAAGAGATTTAATCCCAAGCTATTTTCAACACTTTTCATTGGTTAATAATTTCTAAATTTTACAGATCCACATGGAGACTGACCAATAGTATCAATTTATGAAAAAAAACAACAAAGACCAAAAGTGAAGTTACGAGGTTTCCACCCGACAGCGACGATATGTTTGATCTGTTCATTTTTACTCTGCAACTGCTGTTTTTGTCAGTTTCCTTATCTTGCTCTTTATTGTTTATGTTTTAGTACATATTATGGATTTATGAGAGCTGTGCATAGGCCAAGCATAGCTATAGAGCTGCACTACATATATACTATCAACATTATAGTGAGGCAACAGCATAGAATTTTGAATCACATTTTTCTGTTTCTCCCACATGTTCCGTCATCTCATGTTCCTCTTCTTTTTTCTTTTTGTTCCGGATTCGTGTCTTCTCCCCTACCGTCAGTGGTGGACGTGTTCTCTTGGATGACAACACTGATCTGGGTTATGTGGAGGACGGGACGCCGTGTGGCCCCTACATGATGTGCCTTGACCGGAAGTGTCTGCCCATCTCCTCCCTAAACCTCACAGCCTGTCCTTCAGGGCCTGATGGACGTGTCTGCTCTGCACATGGCGTGAGTCGATAGGTTTGACCAATTTAGACCCACTGGTTCACTGATCTGTCGTTCTCTGCCAGCTTGTTGTTCCAAATATGTGTGTGTTCAAAATACTAATGTAGCCAAAAATAGACCAAAGATGCATGAGTGACATGCTGCTCTGGACAGATATTCCTTTACACAACCAGAGCTATCTTTATGGTGTACTATGTCCCACAAATACGCATGGGAAGTATCTAGCAGCAGTGGTTCCTAAACTTGATGGGAAGGTTAAGGAAATATGGTGGGTCTCTATAAGGGGTTGCTAGTTAGACTTAAGTGTGTCCAGAAGTCTCAGTCTCCTCTTAGTGTAGTTATAACATCCCAGCAGACCATGCGAAGCCATCTTTTGTGCTTTCTCATTCCCTTCCTCCTCTGTTTCTTTGTGATTTGCTCTCATAATTCATTTAATTAGGGCCCTAAATGAAGTTTACATCAGAATCCGCTCTAGCCTTGTGAACCCTTGAAACCTCTCTTCACTTAAATGCTGTGTTATTATGGTTATACTCATGTTTATGGATGCCTTCGGGAGCAGACCAGTGTATTTCATCAAGCTTTATGAAAGGCCACACTATTCTTTCCAACATGTTTTGATGTTTCTTAATTTCCATTTTCCTTTGCTTTAATGAGCGGACCTGCATTAGAGACAGCGGGCGCTACACAGCTGCTTTCTAATGTGTGAAACTGTTGTGCATATCTGATATGAGCCTGGAAGACCAGATCAGTAGTTAAGCTCTCTCTTGATTAGGTTACACAGTGCATGAGTAGCCCATAGTCCTGTAAATTCCCATCACTCCCTGATCCCAAGGCATGGCTTGCTGCACCTTGCGACTGTGTTGCTAATGTTTTGTTGTTGTTGTTGTTGTTTTCTGTTTATTGCTTGCTCTCAGGTGTGTAACAATGAAGCCACCTGCACCTGCAACACCACCTGGGCCGGAACAGACTGCAGCATGCACGACCCGCCAAAAGAGTCACCTGTCGTTGAAGACGAGGGTCCTAAGGGTTCGTGATCTCTCCTTGCCTTACTTACATTCCACGTAGAAAGCATCAACATCTGTTATTTGAAGTTGTGCCCAAATATAGATGTACTGACGCTCATCCACATACTCAGCCACAATCACTTTAAAATCCACATGCAAGTGGGCCTCCTCATGACTTGTCGCAGATACTGGTACATATACATTCTTAGCATGGGGCCTTCTCCTACATTTTCTCTGCTGAATCACCCCCTATTTCCTCTGCGCAGTGAGCGTGGCCACTAACAGGCTGATAGGGGCAGTGGCAGGGACCATTCTGGCCCTGGGGGTGATTTTTGGAGGCACTGGGTGGGGAATAGAGTAAGCACTTCTCATCCCTTTCAACGCCACTCCCCCAGCAAGCGGGAGCTGCTGTGATCCCTTGTGTGCGTGTGTGTAGATGTGTCCTCCCAGTGGCTTTTTTTGTCCCTCGTGGTTGTTGTGACAGTGCCATGTGATTGATCGGTGTTGTGTAACCTGCTGGATCGATCGGTAAATCTCATTTTTTTCCCCTTTCCTTGACCGTAATCACTATGACTATGACCATTATTACTCTGTGTTATGCAGTGTTGCAGTGCTCTCCTTACTGGTCCATGTGGGGCATTTACGCACACACAAAGAGGAAAATAAACAGTGAAACAGTGAAAAAGGCTGGAGTGAAGCAACTGACCTGCAGGTTGAAGATAACAGGCAAAAGCCACCGTGTGCTGAACTTTTCTAAATCCTGCCCTGTAACCAGACTGAGAGAGTGAAAGAGTGTAACGAAGTTCATTATGAGTGTATCCGTACGTCAGTTGGTCAAATTGTGTGTGTGTGTGTGTGTACGTGTACATGTGTGAGCGTGGTCTCGTCAACCCCACTGGCAGTATTGATATGTTTTAATTCAGTAAGGCATTTAATTGTAGCCTCTTTTTTTTTTTTTTTTTACAATTTCATTTGTGCCAAATCTCAAGGTTTTCCTTGCACACCCCCTGACAACTGCAACATACAGTCAGGGAGTATAATCATGATAAGTCTCCTTAAAGAAATACTGCAGGGTTTTTTAATGTGATCTTTTTCTGTTGCATTTGTATCATCTAATCAGTTACCACAGACAGTAATTACACCATGTTTCCCTGAAGCTACAAAAGCGGAAAACCTACAGAAGTCTATGGACAGCTGCTTCAGCTGCTTCCAACCAACAGCATCGAGTGAATCTAAACCCAACCTTGTCCAAAAATGACCCGAGTCCAAAAGAATTTTGACAGAGAACGAACCTGAAATGGCCCATCATTACCTATAAGGCCAAATAGAGGTTGATGCTTCTACAGCACATGTTAAATTACTCTGGAAAATGTGTTGTAATCACTGTTTGTGGAAGATGAGTGTAATCTTCAGATGTAGCAAACAGAGATCAGGCTTAAAAAAACCCTGGAGTGTTTCGTTCATAAGTCTCTCATGGCTTCATGCACACATCAAGTTTATGCCACTCTGACCCTCATACAGGAAGCCCTTACAAACATGACAACCCATTGCTGCAGCAGCCACGCAAACCAAGCAGCCGAAGGAGGATTTTACAGCTTCTTGCATTTCATGTGTACAAGCCTTGCGTGCTGTGTCCTGCCCTACACAGCTTACGTCATGTCTCTCTTCCATCATGCCCCTCTGCAGGTCCTAGCGCCACCAACCTTATCATAGGCTCCATCGCGGGGGCCATCCTGATGGCAGCCATAGTGCTGGGGGGGACGGGATGGGGATTTAAGTAAGAGCCACACCGCATGCTTCTTACTGCCTGCCTGCCTGGAACAGGCTAACATATATATATATATATATATATACATAGACACACACATACACACTCACACTCACGCACACACTCACACACACATCTACACACACATCAGGGCCTGAGCTTCTGCTACAGACAGATTTGTGGGTGAACCAGAGGTCACATTTGTCCTCACATTCTTTTAAAAATTGTTATTTTTTGTGCCATGAGCCAATAGTTTTATTATTAATAGTGATCTGTAATTCAACTTGTTTAGCATCACAAAGGGTATAATTTATTCAAAAGCATTTAATAGTTTGTTTTCAGCTTTTTTTATGGCAAGCCCCTGATTAGGTTGGCATTGTGTAGCCTTTTAAATACTTCCCAAAATCTTGATGTCCATAACTCAAAAAATGTCAATAAATTCTGTAACCAATCAATAACTGATGGCTTACTTGCAGTTACAGACACATTTGAGCCTGACCTCTGAGCCTAAGCCTGTAGCAGAACCTCTTGAAGACTGGCCCAACGCTTGAGATGCATGCGTGCTAAATGATAAAATAACAGTTATGAACTGATCTACCAAATGAAACAATTAAAGAGTAGGAACTATTAACCTGTTTCAGCAATTTTAAACACTAGCACGATCAAAAATGTGTAAAAATGAACAGTTCAGTCTAATTTAATCTATAATATATGAACTGAAAATGTGTGATTTTTAAAGAAGTGTCTTAGATGCACTGAATGTTAAAAACAAATTGGCTAATGCTTAAAGGATTAGTTTGGTGAAAAAAAACACTTTACAATTTTCCACTTTACAGTTGACCGGTCACCTTCACAGTCTGAATTTTGCTTCTTTAGTTTGGAACCGGAGCTATGAGTCTAATACTGTTAACAAACAGTCCAAGTGCAATAGATACCCTAAATGTTTCCAAAAAACTTCTCGAAACTCTCAGACTGTTCCATCCACATCCAGCTCTTCATTATGGTGGACTGGACGAGTCTATGTGGTGTATAACTGGTTTTGTCACAAAACCTGATTTTGGAAAACCCTGTGTATAACTATTTCGTTTTCATAGCTCACAGTAAGTCATTCTGACGAGTCTGTGTTACTTTAATGAAGAGCTGGAAGTTGTTCTGGGATGTATTTACAAAGAAGGATTCAGGTGTCTGTTGACTTGTAATGCTTGTTAGCAGTGTTAGCCTCGCAGCTCCAGTTTTAAAAACAAGAAGCACAATTTGGTTGCCAGAAACGTCTTGTCTGATTTGGGCAAAGTGAAAATGTATGTACATTTACGATTGCACCAAACCATTTCTTTAAGTTAGCCAGTGGGTTTTGAGATGTATTAAATGCAAAATGCTTTTTAAAATCCATAGAATGTGTTCATGGTAAAAGTCTAATTAAGATTATGAGATTATTGTGTTCATGGTTAAAGTCTATTTGAGATTAAGAGATTAATGTGTAAATGGTAAAAGTCTATTTGAGATTAAGGAAGCGCATTAGGAATTTCTCTAGCTTAGCAAGTCTTGGCAATTGGATATTGGTCTCAAGGAGACTTAGCTCACTTCAGCATGCTGGTCTGCACATAGCATCTTGTCTGAGGCCACTGAGGGTTTGTGCATGTGGACTGGCACCACTAAGGCATAGCTAAAACAGGATGCTAGCTATTACGAGCATTGCACCAAGGCTGAGCTCACCTCATTGGGCGGGAGGGGAAGGTTTTCCTGGGTTTTAGGGGTTTGGGTTGGGTGTTTTTTTGGTTTGTTTTTGTATTTTGAGGGGAGGGATGACGATTTTCTTACTCGCTCTCCTCGCCGTGATCTCTCTCTCAATCCCCCCTCCGTTGTCTGAAAGGGTGAGAGTATGAGCGAAGAGGGGTGGAGGTTGTGTTGTAGGCAGCCTTTGTACCATGGCTGGCTGCCACGCCCTCTTTACCTCCCGGAAGGCCCTGGCCCCCCAGAAAACCTAGAACAGAGCAAGACCCCTCACCCCCCACCCGGACTCGCCCGACACTGCTGCCTTTACTGCCTGCTTCACTGAGACCTGGTACAGACACACTGCGCTGCACTGCACCTGCATGCTCCCCACCCCCACCCCTACACCCACACTCAGCGATTAAGTGGCGTCTCCCGCCTAACCTCTCTATGGACAGGTGCATGTTAAACTGCTGGGATGCCCCACATCAAGCCACACTACGGGGAGATTGTGTCAAACCCCACCCCCTGTCGTTTGTCGTTCTTGTTGCCTTTCTTGTCGTTCCTGGTGGTATCGTCGTCGTCCGTGTTTGTGGGTGTGACATCCTGTTCAACCCTCGGTGTTGTAGACTTGTTTACTCCCTTTTTTTGTGTTGGTGTTCTCTCCCAGGAGGTAATGTTTTTTTTCCACATCTTTCCGTGTCTTTGTAACACAGACTCGCTCGCGCTCAGCGGGGGGACGCTTCAACATCCGCTTCTCTTGCGGAAGAGAACCACTGTAACCCAGGGTAACCCAACAACAACGGTCAACCTTATGCTTAAATTTTAGACAGATAAAGCTGTGCGAAACCCGCGGAAGTCACGCGTTTACACCATTAGATGGGGCTCGAAACGTAAGCAATATTTGAGTTGGATGAGTCTTAGCAGAGGAAATGCAGCAATGTTACTTTGCTGATTCATACCGGACAAAATATATAGCCAATAAAGCACATGCTGAAAGATAATAGCCTTGATGCTGCGCTCATCAAAACTTGTTTGGTTTTCGTGACAGGCCCCTTATAAAGACAAGGCATCATATATAGTGCTTCTTGTACAACATTTTAAATTAACATTCAATTTTCTTGTAACATTCCACAATCAATATTCCACATTATCCTTAGATCCAGACTATAATGTGCCTGTCTCAAAATAAACCTTTAACCCTGCAGTCCTCTTTAAAGCATGCACTTTAAAAGAGGATGTCAGCAAGGTGCAGATGTAAAGGGTAACAGGCTTACACTTAGGACCAGCTCTTACCTCACACAGGCGGTAGAGAAACAGTTTTGCTCCAGAACACCTTTATTTTCACGATATATGGGTTTGGAGTAGGCTATTCTGTACATGATTTGAATTACGTAATTTGAATGCTGAATTATGGTGCAACCTTTAAAAAACTTGTCCAACAAACTGCATTACACTCCAGCTTCTACATTAAAAAAACAATAAATATATACCACATTTTGGAATCAAACTCTAAAAAATGTGAAACTGTTGCCCCATTTTATTAAACAATCTACCGGCTTAATGTAGATTATAAGCACAATAGGCCTATAAGCACAGACGAGGTGAACTAATACAGAAATGCATTTAAGAAAAAAAAATGAAAGTTCAAATAGTTTTAAGCAAATCCCTCCACTCTGATTGGTAACAAAGGCACTTATGAGAGCAGCTGTGAACTCTGAAATGAGAAATGACTTAAGTGTTGAAGTTACTAGTAACCAAATTTCATTTGAATCAGACTGTAATTATATTCGCTTGCTTATCCACAATGATTGAAACAAACAGTAGACCAGCACTGAACAAAACGCAAGTGCACAGGACAGAACACAAGAGCAACAATACAACTAAATGTGGCAAGACAAGACAACGTTGAATTGTTTTCAGTCTTTTTTTGTTAAATGTAGTGTGAGATTATTGAATCATGAGACCTGAACTCTCTGCAGAACTGAATAATGAGTTATTATTGTTACACTCCTACTGATAACAGTAACAAAGCACAAGGCAGTAGCTATTAGCCAGACCTGTTTTATTATATGTGAGGTTAATTAGTTCAAATTTCCCACTTGTGGGACCAATAAAGGTTTATCTTATTTTATCTAATACTGAAGGATCTGTGATTTTAGAAACCCATTTCCATCCAGAATTATTACTTCACACTTGTAAATGATGTAAACTTTGCAGATTCACATGGAACTGAAATTGGGGCTGTAGATACATAAAAATACAGTATAAATCGTAAAATATCGTATAAACTCAAGTAGGGCTACAGACGAGTCGTTTGTGATTTCTATACTGGTTGCTGGTTTGTCTGGGTTCAGTGGTTCAGTGTCCCAAGAGGGCAGTGATGGTGTATGTTGATGATTCTGGCATTGCCTGCACTAACTTCCATATCTTCTGCCCCTCCCCCCCTCTGCAATTGCCCACGTCACCAAGAAATGTCAAGAAAAGACGTTATGATCCCAATGCCAGCGCTATCTAGAAGAGGACCTGACTGCAGCCTTGCCTGGTGTTCCCCTGGGTTTCGACAGCGAGCTACCTGCTGGACTGTACCCTCTCCTGCTGCTAACAGCCAGTTAGCATTACTTGAAGAAAAAAAAGAGAAAAGGAAGTCAAGGAGGAGACAAAGAACACTAGATTATTTTTCACCTGAAGTCATGCACCCAAGGCCTGTCCAAGAACTTTGCTCTGTTACACGACCCATCACCCAGATGACCGGTGGGTACGCTTTCCTGCTCCGATCATACTGACCTTCCCGATTTTTGACCTTGGCATGATCAGCCCTGGCTGTGGCACTTGCATGGCGGAGGAAGGTCGCCAACTCAATGCAAAAAAAAAGAAAATAAACAGTTCAAAAGAAGAGCGACCTAGAGATGAGCCTGCATTGAAAACACTGCATCAATCGTAGAACCAGTGGCAGGTGAGACTCCCCTCTAGTGGTCTCAGGGTCTGAATGGGCCTAGGCTGCCTGACCATGCTTCATAATAAAGACTCATAGCATATTGAGACAAAAGGCAGGACGATGGTCACCAAGTCTCAGCTTCATTTTACCCAGACATAGATTTAAACTTCTTTTTCTTTCCAATTTTAGCATGTTGTATTGCAGGAATTTTCTGCCATATTAAGGATAAAACGGAAACCAAACGAAGACAAAGAGTCCAAAAATGTGGCCAGCAGTTTCTGATGCTGCTTACTGAGTTCACTGTTAACTCTTATGGAGTGAACATATACATGCACGCACACACACGCACACACAAACACACACCAAATTATTTATGCCTGGTTATGTCAATAACTGCTCCCCTTATAACTTCTTATACTGGCTGGGCCTAGGGGCCCTGTAGGACCACCCTGTGCGGAATGTTCTTTCAGCTAATCCAAAAGCTGCATGATGTAATTGCACTGGGGGCAGAGCCCACACAGCCTGCCGCGCTTCTTAAGGTAACTGCATGTCAAAGGATAAAAAAAAAATACAGTTAACTTTTACTTACTATGCAAAGGGGAAACGTCGCACAGACCCTATGGATCGGCAACCATAGTGAAACAATACCAACTGCACAATTGACTCTATCATGCTACCATTAGGCACTCTTTTATATATGCTTGGCCATGACTATGTTGGTCTTTTAATTAAGCTTCTTAAAAAATAATAACTTAAAATGAATGTTTTGAGGACAAACGCCGCCTCTAAAATTGAATATTTGTTGTCATAGTCATATTTATGGGACAGCAAAACACAAGAACTCATTAATTAGCTGTAAGTAATCGAGTGGGCCGGCCCAGTGTCATAGAAGGGAGGGTTTTGTCTTAGGAGTCACCACTAGGATAATTTTCAGGGGTTGTCTCCACGGGTATTGGCCACTTGATGTCATTTGCCATTTCCACAAGCCCACACCTTTTACATTCATCTCATGTTCCCATGGAAACATTTATAAAACAATAAAGAAGTTGAAAAAAACACGAGTTGTATTTCTCTCATCTTCAAAGCTGAGATAAGCTATTAAAACTGCAGGTCAGTCTTATGTAAAAGTTTTGGTCAAATTACATTTTGCGTATTTCTACATAAGGATCCATACTTTCAGTTGTACATATTGGATAAAAATACATTTTATGTTGTGTGTTTATATATATATATATATATATATATATATATATAGAGAGAGAGAGAGAGAGAGAAAGATTTAGCTTTGTTACCTGCAGAGGATAAGTGCTTATTTTCAATGGGTATTCAAACTTTTGCATACAATGTTTGCTTATGTAAGTCAAAACACAGTGTTCCATAGTGTTTTTTTAAAGAAATTGTATTGTATTTTTCATGTAAACACTGGGGAAATATGACTGACCTGTAGAACCATCTCAGGTATTTAAATGGAAGCCTTTTAAATAATAAATACTTCAAATCACCACACAAAATTTTCAAAAATCAACAACACCTCTGTATACGGGGGCATTAATATGCCATAGTTATTACATATAGTTACATATAGCCGTATACTGATTACTACTGCATTAACCAAGACCTTGAGTTAATGTTAAAGGGGACTTTTAAAAAAAAAAAAAAAAAGATCTATGGGCTATACAAAACAAAAACACCCTCACGTAAAGAGATCTCACCAGCTTTATTCTTGACAGTTTCAGTCCCTTTCAAAATGAGCCGTTTAGTTTGCTCCTTTATTCTGATGCCTGATTAGTTGAAGATCCGCCATTTTTGTCTGTGGGTTTTAGAAGAATAGAGCGCTATGGCTACAGGCAAAGGCAAGTCACACATGAACTGTTGTCTGGGTCCCACTCGGGGTCAAACATATAGGGCTGGATAGAGCCTTTTTCTCTCATTCTTTCTTTCTCCCTCCCTTCCTTTCTTCAGCCAGGTCTCCATACACACACAGCCTAGAACCACGGTCACAGATTTAATGGAAGGAAAGAAAGAAACTCTTTCACTGATGTTAAGGACATGGATTCTAATGTGTAAAATACAGAATTTGAACGTGCAGCTTAAGCATGGGGTGGGTGTGCGTGGCCAGCAACAGCTAATTTAGTAGTTAACATAGTTAATTTACACACACACACATACACACACACATATATATA
>JBBPDE010000107.1:2894601-2914994 GCA_037974605.1 Nannopetersius ansorgii | reverse complement strand
TGTGGACTTCTTAAGCACTGATGTACGTCGCTCTGGATAAGAGCATCAGCTAAATGCCGTAAATGTAAATGTAAATGTTACTAATAAACTAAAAAAAACAAAAAAACAACGTAGTTTCTTATATTCTTTTAAAGTATGGCACTAGTACGTAAGCAAAACCTCTGGTAAATGGAACACTGTGAAACATACGTATTCTGAAAACTAGATGTTCTCATTTTTGTCATGTCACTCACCGTATTGGTGTTCTGGACCTAATGTAGCACCTTTTATTCTGTTCAGTTTCTGGCCTACCACACCCAGCTTCTCATTGGGAACAGAAAGCACTCCATCAGTCCAGAGGAGTATGTGTTTGCTGCTCTCTCCCTTTATGTAGACGTCATCCAGATTTTCCTGTTGATCCTGCAACTCATCGGAGCTGCCCGACGATAAGGACCCCCTTGGGATGCTCACTGAGCTCCACAACCCAAAGAATAGACTATCACTTAAACATTTCTGTTCTATGCACTTATGTCCAGCTTCCGTCATCATGTCTTCATTAATGACATGAACTACACATGGGCTGGTGGTCACCATGCCGAGGGTTTCCTGGACTTTATCTTCATAGACAATGAAGTTCGTTTTGTTTTGTTTTTTTACACTTAGCCTATATTTACTATCAGCATATGTACAAGTTACGCACAGCATATGAAAAATGTTCTATACAAACTATATTTGATGCTTGTTTTGATATAAGCTGAAATTGTATTTTTATCATAATTGATTCTGGTGCATATTTCAATACATAGCCAATATGTTGCACATTTATTTTGTACCTTTATGCAAAGTTTAGTTTTCTACCAAACAACCCCTTCAAACCTTAATGCCCTGAATCTGTGGCCCCTACCTCAAAATATTTTTTTTCCCACCTTATGAGTACTTACGATGCTCCTCTTTTTCTTTGTAGTCCTTTTATTTCACAGGTCTGTCATGAAATGTTTGCTTAAAATAATTGTGATTCACAGTTTATCTCTCAAACTGGCTGAGTAGCTTTGTACCTCACAGCTATCCATACTTAGTAGTTCTCATCTGGAACGCAAACAAGGCTTGAGCGCAAAAATGAAACATTACTCACTGCTGCTCCCTGCAGGTGATAATCATATGTCCCATGCACAAATGTTACAGATGGTCTATATGTTAAACACCATCCAGAAGTTGCAGAACTTGTTTTAAAATGACATGCCTCAGTAAGTGTTTCCTGCTTTCTTTTATTTGCATGTCGTTCCCTCATCCCAAGGAAAGAAAATGTATCCAACAAACATACAGCAACTGAAAACTTGCCAAATAATAGCAACCAAGTAATTATGTACTACGTGCCAGACCTAGCAAATCCATGTTTAAGTATGTGCAATCTGTGCTGACTGTATTTTTGAAGATGCTTTACAAAAGGTAACAGCAATTCTGTTATATGGTTATTTATTAATTATACAATTCCATGTTTGTTTTAGGGGGATTATAAATATTTGACCTCAGCATGTTATTGATGCCAATTTAGCAATTATTTTTGACAGAGATATAATCTGCTTCATGTAATAAGCCTTATAGTTAAGGCATGTCTGCAAAAGAAGCATCATTTCGAAGAATAAAGTCTTTTCATACAGTCCGGGTCAGTCACTCCATCCCTGTTGCAGTTTTATAGCGTTCACTTTTATATTCTCCCTCGTTGGATGTCTTCATCCTCTGCCGGATTTTTAGTTGTTTTAGCCTGTTCCTGTCTACCTGCTTCTTGGCCAGAACAAACCCGATTATACCCGAGGGAAGACCGATGATCCTGAAAGAGAAAAATGTACCGGGTTAATCAGTGGCAAAGGACCATATTTTTTTTTTCGTGGCCACTTTATACACAAACTAAATATTTCAATATTCACAATATTCTGATTTTAACAACTAAAGCACTTCAGTCTGAATCATTTAGCCAGTCAATGAGCATTCTTCCTGTTTCCTATTTTTTTGGAAAAGAAATGCCACTCATTAGATGTTCATAAAATTACTTTGGGGACACCTCATGCCCACAATGCTGGGAGGATGTAGGCTAGTATGCGCTTTGAGTCAAATGAAGCACCTCTGTTTCACACTGCTGCAAACACACCACCACTGAACAGCTCAATACACTTGGAGAACACTGTCAGTTGTGACATCAGGTTACAGACACCTGAACGGCATAAACACCACACTGAGCGATGGGGGAGGGATATACCACCCACCCAGAGAGTGACAAGCCAATTATGCTGCGGATGCGTGTGGCATCACCAGAGATGAAACTCCTGATAATTCCTGATGATAACCTCCTGATAATGTTGGCTGAGGTCTAGACAGCTGCACCCCTCTGGAGCCCTAGTTACAGGTAAACGAACTAAACTTACAATAAAAGGCCAAAAAAATGGTATTCTACAGTGCTGTATAATTCATACCATGCATATCCTATAACCATCATAGGATTTTTCGCCTTCCTCTTGGGAATATATTCCGGCCCATCATCGTCCTCTGCCCCTTCGTCTTCTGTTTTTTTCTGTTCACTTGTGTTCTTCGCCGCCTCCGTCGCGTTCTGAGGCGTTGCTTTGGTGCTGCTCAGTACGGGGTAGTGGCTACAGTGAAGAGCTCTGTGTTGTAGCACACACTGCTGCAATCTTGGACTCCGGATGCTCTGCACAAGCGGTGACCTCATATAGAGCCTTCGGGCTGATAGGTAGCAAAGACCTGGTAAAGAATTAGTAAAATTTCATTAGGTGGTGTTTCAATGTGGTCTGCTTTCTGCACTAAGGCTGAAAACAATGTGTCCGAAAATTTGTTAAAAATGGGGCATGAATATGTAGTAACACAGCAGTCCAGGTCTGATTAAATGCGCCAATTTAAATGTAATATTACTGAACTTGGTTTCTCAAGGATAGATTAAAGCCAACTGATAAGACAACAAGTTTTCACCACTGGTCCCGAAATGTAATCAAATACTGGTATTAATCCAGGTGTTGCTAGGACTATGCCTGTTGTAAAAAACAGGCTTGGGAAGCCATTTTATTGCAACACCAGTTTTTCCACCTCTAGTAAAGTGTGAGGTGTCCCCAGGGCCTTCTTCAAGGTTTAGTTCCTAAACACACAGCCATTCTAGGCTTGATGCTTTTCTATAATGGACCACTCCATCAACACAAGCCATCAACACCACTGTGCCTGATAAACCATTAGGCCACTACCATGACCTGGACTGCTGTGCTCGTCTTGAGCCTCCGCCGCTCAAGAGAAAAGGGAAACATGCGTCAAGACTCTTCTCAGTGGTGGAATGAACTCCCTCTTCTGGTCCGATTGGCAGAGTCCTTCACGGTCTTCAAGCGTCGCCTGAAGACCCACCTTTTCAAGGAGCACTTTGGTGACTATGTCTCTTTCCTACTGCTTACTTATTTCTTTAAAAAAATTCTTTCCCTTGACTTCCCACTTCTCTATGACTTGCATTATTCTTCTCTATGGCTCAGGTATTGTTGGGTTAGGTGTTGGCTAATTATTATTTGACAGAGGTTGTATAGATGCTCTGACAGCAGTATCTTGGTTAAATAGTTGACATGGATTTAAGCTGCTTTTCAGGTAAGAAACAGTTGCGAACTTCTTAAGCACTGATGTACGTCACTCTGGATAAGAGCGTCAGCTAAATGCCATACATGTAAATGTAAATGTCAGTATCAGTATTTATTTTTGCAGTATATATTGCAAAAATAAACGTCAGTTGTAGGTTTTTGTTCTTATACTCATACACACACACACACACACACACACACCTTACATAAGTAATAAAGATAGACTTTCCTGTCCTTCAATAAAACCAAAATCTACTCTTGAGATATTGCCTTGTTTTCTTCTTTGCAACTGATAAACAACTGGTAGTTTTATGTTTCTCATACATTTTATTAATTTAATGTGTACAATTAACATTTTAGATCTCCATCACCCCGCCAAACTCTAACATCTGTATTTTTATTATTATGGGTTAGTCATAATTGTCGTGTGTAATGAATTAGGCTTCAAGGCTGGATATCCAGCCTGGCTGGTATAAAGCTCCTTGTTTCAGCTGCCTGATCGACACTGAAAGAAATCAATAGAGGATTAATAGTAGATCAACCTGTGCAGCCCGGAACTAAAGACGAACAGCAGGAGAAAGAGTTAGCTGCTGAAATTACCAGCTCTTTACCTTCTGTTATCGACCTCACGACCCTCTTACAGGACGCAGCCATCTTTGTAGTTTACGAAACAGCGCACGCGTCGTTGTCACGTGATGTCATGTTCACATGTGACAGGGCTTGTATCATACACTCTATGGACAAAAGTATTGGGACGCCTGAGCAGTACACCAACATGGACTTTAAAGCAAATACATGTACACACCCCTTTGCAGCTATAACAGCTTCCACTCTTCTTGGAAGGTTTTCCACAAGATTTTGGAGTTTTTGTGGTAAGTTGCAGTTCATCCCAAAGGTGTTGGATGGGGTTGAGGTCAGGGTTCTGTGCTCAAGTTCTTCCAGACTGAACTCATCCAACCATACCTTCGCTACTTTTTGTGCACTGGGGGACAGTCATGCTCGAATACAAAATGTTATTTCCCAGACAGTGTCAACAAAGTTAGAAGCATGGCTTTGTCCAGAATGTCTCAGTATGCTGAAGCATTAAACCTGATCTTCACATGACGTAAGGGGCCTAGCGCAAACAGAAAAACAGGTGTGTCCCGATACTTTTGTCCAATCTATCTG
This sequence comes from Nannopetersius ansorgii, assembly GCA_037974605.1. Taxonomy (NCBI): domain Eukaryota; kingdom Metazoa; phylum Chordata; class Actinopteri; order Characiformes; family Alestidae; genus Nannopetersius; species Nannopetersius ansorgii. The sequence continues at coordinate 2,910,228 of JBBPDE010000107.1, read as the reverse complement.
TCCAAGTGACTTTGGTCCAACATATTGTGTCTGTCTCAGTACAGTACGTAACTGGATGCATCAAAATATTCTCCAATTAAATAAAGACAAACTGGGGATTAGGAACAAACGAGGAAAGATCAATTCTCAGCGCCCATCTGGAATCTAGATATCCACTCATGTAAAAACCCTTGCACGATAATGATGATCACATTAAAGCTATAACAGTCAGCATTTAGGCACCTTAAAACACTGCTGATGTTAGAGATTCTACACCTTTATTTCCTGCAGGGAAGACTATTGCAACGCTCTCACTGGGATTCCCAAAAAGTCCGCTTGGCAGGTACAGATCATTCAAAATGCTGCTTCCAAAGTTCTAACCACAACCAAGAAGAGAGCACATTACTCCATTTCACAGGGCCTTGCAGTGGAAAAGGTCCAATACATTTAAATACCTAAATACATCTCTGATATGTTTGATGTATATAATCCTGCTAGGTCTCTTAGATTTACATGAGCTGGTCCGCTCGTGGTGAAAACGGCCGAAACTAAACATGGCGAGACAGTGTTTATCCACTATGCGGCCACAAGTGCTTAAACAAGGCTTAAAACTGCACTGTTCTTCTCCGACTCACTTTAAATGTCCACTTTCGTGTGTGATAATGTGCTATTTGAATAAAATTGACTTTAGGATTTCCAATGTTACGAGGATTCTACATGCTCTCCTGATATGCAACACAACTTCCTAATCACAGGCGAAATGCCCCAACCACTAGGCCACCAGCTGCCTTTTTTTTTTAATCTTCATTTTGAAAAGTTTTGCTGCTTTGAGTTCATCTAGTGAAAGTGACAATCTGCTCCTGCATGAACACACCACAGCACACAGTGTGAACAGCACTAAATACTTCCTCGGCATTTAACCCATTCACCAAGTGAAGCAGGGGGCAGCTACGAACACAGCGCCCGGGCAGCAGTGTGTGGGGACGGTACCTTGCTCAGGGTACCTCAGGTGCCTAGCGGTCTTGGAAATTGAACCCGTGACTTTCTGATCACAGGGCAAATGCCTTAACCACTAGGCCACCAGCTGCCCCAAATATTTCAGGTAACTGTTGAACCCTGGGCTGGATGATGTGCTATGTCCAGTGTAATCCATATTTTTGTTTTAAATTCAGAAACAAAGTAAGTTTTTTTGTAATAGATAAAAACAAATATTCCTTCAATGACAAGCATCTATGTGCATTTTGGCAGAAAACACTTTCCTTAAAGGAATAACACTCATTTTTAATTGTTTGGTTTTTGTATTTAGAACAAAATACACTTTTAATTGGTCAAAGACATGCTGTTTTGTGTGAGCATGTTCATAAAACCATGATATAATGAAAACATTACAACAAATGTCACTAATCTTAAAAAAAATGAAATGCTTGCAAAAATTAAAACATATTTACAAAGCTTTGCACACATTCTCCGGTTCATGCGTACTTTCTCCGAAAGTCCAAACAGAAGAAGCTAAAAGTGTTCAGATAGGCCAGTTTCAATGTCTACATGTCACAATGTCACATTTTAGATTGCAACCAGAACCTAAAGAAAGAAGCGGCTGTTCTGAACAATACCTTTGTCCACTAACTCTTTTCCCCCATTCCAGTTAAAATGGGTGGATTTTTTTAACCTCACGCTAAATATGGATGTCTAGTCCTCCAGTGTGTAGTTGGGGTTGACCACAAGAGTAACATCGTCTTCTTGGCCTTCAGTTTCACTGGACACAGTGGAGCTCTTCAAGCCGGACTGGGACAACTCAATTAGAATGTAATCCTATTAGAAAATAAGAACAAATGATGCTTGTCAGGGTACACTTGTGTTAAAATTGTGTGCAATGAAGGAAATAAAAAGACATTGAATGTGTCCTTACATAATGCACTAGTCTGTGGATGACCTTCTCTATTATGGCCTTTTTATTGACAAGCTCCATCTCTGAGTCAATCTCAGACTCAATTTCCTTCAGGTACCAGTTCACCACTGCAGTCTTCTTTAGAGCATTCTCATCTTCATCTGGAGACACAAACATTTATTTAGTGGGAGTGAATCTCCTGTATGCACCATGGGTGTGTGTTTTTTTGTGTGTGTGTGCATCAGTTTTCAAATTAACTACACAGATATACAAGTCCCATCATATATAATACATTTATATTTATTGCATGAAGCCAACTTTCATGAGCCATTTTGCACCACTAAATCTTCACACACAGCAATGACAGTGTTACACTGTCATTTGCTACACTAATGTTAAAGAGTTGCACAACTGTTCATTGTCTATTTTTTTGTTTTTTCTTGTTGCACTGAGCATGTCAATGACACAAGAATTTCCCAAAGGATTCTTTCTCATCCCTTATCTTATTTTCTCACAAAAATGAAATGAGATATACAAAAATGCGCGTATCTCTACGAGTATGTGAGTGTCGCTCACCTTCCTCAGCTCGGCGGAGGTGCAGCACTATGAGGTTGGAGATGCGCTTATATTCAGCAAAAGACAGGCGCATCGAGTGTTTGCCACTGTGGCTTTCACCATTGAGGCCGTTAGTATGCTCATGGCCTTCCACGTGTCCGTTCACGTGTCCATTCACCTCACCATTAGGAACATCATGGCCTGAAGAGAACCAATCGAACACAGGACAGAGAAGAAGAAAGATATCAGAAATGTAATCAATGGCTTTCTAAGATCCACATGACTGATTTCAGGATTTGTGGGGAGGAAACCTTTACCATTTATCTGGTTGTCCTCCTCTTCCTCCTCCATGGCCTCCTCTTCCTCCTGGTCCAGGTTGATATCAGGGGTCTCCACTCTAATGATGGACTTGTTGAGCAGCCTGAACGCCTCTTTGACATGTTTGGGCTGTACCTGAAGGATCAGAGAGACAAAGAGATACACCCTTTAAAAATTCTACATTTTAGGGCACTGTCATTGTGGGGGTACCCTAACATAACTTATTCCTGGTTGCATCGGTTATCTGTCCTTTCAACCAGGCTTTGTCTTTTACCTTTTCATTTACAAAGGTTGAGAAAATGTATACAAGCGTACCTGGGGTACATGAACATAGTTTTACATTGTAGGACAACAATGTAAACAACGTGTCTAACTGGGCGGTACAGACAGCATAGTATAAGGAATAATATTTACTTTAGTTATTTACTTAATTATAGTCATACACAGAGATACAGACCTCATCGCAGCAGTGCATCCTGGCCATGCTCTCAGAAAGGCGGATCATACTCTCCAGCTGCCTCACTGTGATCCTCCAGGCTGACTTGGTCACTCCGGAGCCGTCCCTCTGTCTCAGGCGTTTATACTGCTCCACTATGAAGTCCTCTGACTCCTTAGAGATCTGATAAAACACACACACACACACACACACACACACACACACACACACGTGTATTTGTTTAGTTTTTGTGGTACTAATGTATAGACCTATGTAATCTCAACCTACTGAATTATGTTGTGTCTTTTAAGTCTATTGTAAAATCAAGGTACAAATGACAAAATAATGAAAACATTTTTAAAACCATTTCCTAATCCAGCAGTATTCTTAATCAGAAAGAAACCTTCTTCACCTTTGGCTTGAACTGCCGAGCAAACAGCAGGTATCTGCGGATCTCATCCAGAGTGTACACGCGATCAATGGAGTTTTCAATCCTGGAGTGCAGGTCCACTATGCGTCTGGCTATGGCGTAGTCAGTCACCTGCAGAGACAGAAATTTGTTCATAAACTTTGTTTACTTCTAGGTATTTTTATTGTTTAGCAAAATAGTACTTAATCATTCCCATCAAAAATCTGGTTTGACTCGCATGCCTAAGACTTCTGAACAGTATTGTATACCATATGCAAGAAACACACACAGTAATATACCTCATTACAGTCATCCACAAGAATGAAGAAGAGGTCAAAGCGGGACATAATGGGTGCTGTCAGGTTGACGTTCTGCTTGAGCGATTTGGAGCGGTCGTAACGGCCACCAACGGGGTTCGCTGCAGCCAAGATGGATGTGCGGGCATTCAGTGTGGCCTAGAAGGGTTAACATACACCATCAGGACAGAAACTCATAGAGAATGTATGGATATCAGCTGAAAATAGGCTTTAGGCTGAACACTGTATTTTGATATTCTTTAACTGGGTTGTAAGCTCATGACATATCTGAAACCTTTTTGACCTTTAACTCTTACCTTGACTCCTGCTTTGGTGATTGAGATAGTCTGTTGCTCCATTGCTTCATGGATGGCCACCTGATCTCTCGTTTCCATTTTATCAAATTCATCAATGCAGCACACTCCCTGCAGAGCACAACACACCATTTGAACTCACTTACAGGGACATTTGTCTTATGAGAAAAACAATAATGTGAGCTCTTAATAACAATGTAATGGAATGACACTGTGTCCAAGAATACGGTGAAAAAAAACCCCAAAAAACAGAAGTGGGCAGTGGTGGGCAGTAACATACAGAAGTAGAGTTACAATAAATATAATTCTATTTAAATTTGACAATATATGTTAAACACTGAAAAGTCATTCAGTATATTTGTCGGTGAAGGCACTAAATGTTTGCCACACATTTATTCTGTAACAAATTTGAATGTGATAATCTCAGCACACATCATAAACTGCAGTAAAGCACAAGGTGTGTGTTCAGTTTCTACTTACATTATCTGCCAGCATCAGAGCTCCAGCCTCGATAACAAACTCATGCGACTCCTCGTCTCTCACCACAGCAGCGGTGAGACCGGCGGCACTGGAGGCCTTCCCGCTGGTATAGACCGCACGGGGGCTGAACTCTTCCACATGCCTGACAAAACCAAACACACCAAAATCAGTCACACGGGTCACGCCACAGAAATAATTCAGAATAGACTAAGGACATCCTTTCGGTCAAATATTTTACGTTCCATGACTGACATGACAAAACTAAGGTTAGAAAATCGATCATAGTCTGTAATGATTCTGCATGGCAAATATAGCAGTTTACCACTTATTTTGCTACTCTAGCATTACAATTTTAAACTCATGAAGAACTTGCTGATTAACTAATGGGCTGGGAGCAGGAAAAATATTAAATGTGGTTTCCATTTACAGAACTGTTTACTCCAGGACCAGAGCAAACCCTACCCATAACCACTGAATAAGCACCAGATAATTACACTATATAAATATCACAACAGTCACAATGAGGGTCTTACTTAAGGAACTGGCTCTTGGCTGTGCTAGGGTCTCCCACAATGCACACGTTGATGTCGCCTCTGAGAGATGTGCCCTCCATTGTGGTTTTAGGAACTCCCCCAAACAGCATGAGCAGAATGCCTCTCTTCACCTCATCATTGCCTGTCCATAAACACATACACTTTTAATGGAATGTCAGGATCTATTATTTGCACAATTTCTGCATGAATAAAATACACTAACACGGTCCTTTAAACAGTTTGTATTCCTTTAAGAAATGTGTAATAACTTATTAAACCACAGTTAGCATTAATAAATGGACACAGTGAGCTGCAACATGTCTGACCATGGATGGAGGGGAAAAGGCTGGTGCACAGGTTGTGGTAGAGGTTCTTATCCTGGCTCATCTCAAACACTTTCTCCCACTCCTTCACAGACATCTGGTTCTTGATGCTCTCAGCTGTCTGTTCCTCATCACGGATCTCCTTTCCACCAAACTAAACACGAAACAAATAATTTAGATTACAAATCCCAGGCTACAGAGCATGACGACTGGCTGTCGGACTGGGATCTTACCCTGGGATTTGTGGGCGCCACATGGCAGGCCAGGAACGCCAGTTTGTACGTCAGCTCTCGGACTCCAAGGGCCTTGAGCCCGCGAACACCTTCGTTCTCATAACCCTGTGTTCCAGCCGTGCGAGAACTGGTCTCTGCTCGCACACCTTAAACACACATAAATGCATGTAAGTGCAACAGCAGAATTCTGTTTCTCTATGTTTATTTACTTGTGGCCGGAGCATGTTGCATCCTTTCATTATATATCAAATAGAACTAGCAATAGAACTATTCAATATTGCACCAAATGACCAATATGAGCATCTCAGAATCACGACTGGCTGAGACATCAGTACCTGGTGTTGCGAGCTGGGACACATCAGGCACGACTATTAGGCAGCCAATGAAGTCACATTTGTCACCAGCCTGAGCCGACTCCACAGCTTCCGCACGCAGGATGATCTCCATGCTCCGAGGGATGGAGCCCCGTGGCAACTCCGCCTGTGTTTCCTGGATACGAACCTGGTTTCCAGGAACAAAACAAAACGTTTTTAACACTTTGCATATCCTTATGTAGATACTGTTCATATGGAAAAAAAAACAGATGCTTTGACAGAATGCAGTAGAATACAAGAATTGCCTAACCACTCTAAAGTGAGCTGAAGATAACCAAGTAAAACTCAACACTCAATGACCATGATTAAGCCTTTGAACTTCACAAAGTGTATTCTCTGACCTTCTGGAAGTCAATGAACTTGGATTTGTTGGTGTCGAGCAGGAAACGCCTTCGGTTGTTGCAGACGGGGTTGCGGCAGATGCTGGGCTGTGTGTATTTGAACTGCTGCTCCACATCCTTGATGACACTCTGGCAGTCAAGGCACAGAAAGGTTCCACTCACAAGCTCCGGGTGCACAGGGTGGGTGCGCACCACCTGACCACTGATGCGCACCAGAGAGCCGATACGCAGCGTGGTCAACTCTCGGATCCTGGCGAATTCCACAACAAGCAAAACATCAGTAGGAAACAAGGCCACATGTTGAGATCAACAGGGACAGCGAAAGACATGACAGCACAGACCTTCTACTTCACTTATCTAACTTCACTGACGTTCAAAATAACAGTTACATGGGCCAATTTTTCTGCACACAATAAATGCTATATTTTATGCTATGCATGCTTTTCTACTTGAGACAAAGCATCAAATCCATACTTGCATTACTCAGATGTATCTTGTAACTTTGATTCTTACTTGTGTCTGGTTGGTAGGTCCTGAATGGCCACATAGAACTCTTTTGAAACAGGGACATTCCCATGATCTCTGGCAAAGTTGCGAACTGCCCGACAAAGGTAGGGGTATATTCTGAAAAAGCAGAGAAAGCAGGGGTTACAAACATTTGCCTTAAATCGTTACTTATTCATATCTATGATGAAACTAATCAAAATCTTTCATGTACTTGTGGAGATCTACGGGTCTCCACAGATTTGTTGTAACACAGCTGTCGCTTTGATTAAAGCTGCAACTAAATTTTGAACTAGATCTGCCCCAGTTCTTGCATTTTTGTAAAAAAATTTGGACAATCGGTTCGAACCATACTGAGGGCTTTGATTAAAGCTGCAACTTGAGTATTATTACATCACAATAAGATAGTAATAATTTAGTTTGGCTTAGGCAATGATGCCATATTTTCACATACTAGCTTGGATACCACATTATTATTGGGACACTGAATCCAAGGCAAGTGACTGGACATCCGTAGGTTTATTTACATTTACGGCATTTATCGGACGCTTTTATCCAAAGCGTCTTCCATTCTCTAACTACAGGGGACAGTCTCCCTGGAGCAACTTGGGGTTAAGGGTCTTACTCAGGGACCCAGTGGTGGTGTGCTGGAGGTAGGATTTGAACCTGCGACCTCTGAGTCCGGAGGCAAGTATCCTACCCACTGAGCTACCGCCACCCCGTGTTTATAAACACATATACTATATGTACCTGTTTTTCAGGGTTTGGTCTGGGCCCCACTTCTACTGAAGGGCCATCTTAATACTTCAGCATACCAAAACATTTTGCATAACACCATGCTTCCAACTTTTTGGACACGGTTTTGGGAAGAACCTTTTCTATTCCAGCACAAGGTCCATTACACAAGGTCCATTAAAACAAGGTTGAACGAGTTTGGTGTGGAAGAACTTGACTTTCCCACCCAGAGTTATGACTTCAACCCCATCCAGCACCTTTGTGATGAACTGGAACGGAGATTGCGAGCCAGGCCCTCTCGTTCAACAGCTGTCCCTGACCTCATAAATTATCTATAAAATGAATAGGCACAGATTCATACAAATTCTCTCAAAAGTCTTGTGAAAAGCCTTCCAAAAAAGAGTGGAAACTGTTATATAGGAAAAGGGAGGGCAAATCCAGATTAAAGTCCATGTACTTGAAATAAATCATCAGGCGTCCCAAAACTTTTGTCCATATAGTGTACTTAATAAAATGAAGATAAAACCAAACCACAAACACAGCCTTTACACTTTACTGAAAGCCAAGTCTCCTTCATTACCTGAAGAATTCCTCTTGAATGGTGGTCGCCAGCTCCTGGTTGAAGCCCTCCAGGTCTGTGAAGCTGACCAGCAGTGTGTTCCTCTCCGGCCGGATCAGCTCCTCTGCATCGCGAAGATACTTCACCTCACCATCTCCATTTTGAAACCTGTTCACGTTCATCGTCTCGTTATAAAAGCGTTATGACCGTCCCAGAGTCGTATTACATCAAAATAACGTAGTAATAACTTCGGCCAGGTCAATGACTACAAACCTCAACATATACATTTAATTTTAATTACATAATTACTTACCAACTCGGATACCACGTTGTTATTGTCAAAAATACATATAAAGGCAAAATTACCCGAAAACCAAATATCATCCCAAAATGATCGAAGAAAATAAGTTTGGCTGTCGGACTACCTGAAGCCAGATAAGTACAAAAATGCAAATGAATAACTTACTCTTCCAAAAAGGCCTGGAATAATTTCTGACACTTCTCAGCCAGCTCATCCTTCACCGTCTGTCCGGCATTTTCCACTGCAGGCTCCGCGATGTCCATTTTTTGGTAGAAGTTTATTACAAAACCAAACTTCTTCTCTCCTTCTCACTCGGAACGCACAAAGCTCCACAAGTAGTGACGATATTTTCGCGCCAAAGACCGTGACCACGTGGCCATTTTCGCGCCACCAGTAACCAATGAGCTGCTTGTAGAATTCTGTCGCGTCCCCGGATTGGACAACGGCACCGATTGCGTTCAATGGATACTATGGGGGATGGGGTGCTCCTGCGTCGTCATGTTCGCATGTGGTTACGGCTCGCATTGTACACTTATATGAACAAAAGTATTGGGGCGCCTGACCATTACACCAACAGGGACTTTGTATTGCATACAACTACATTGGACCTTTCTATGTGCACTTGGGTAGTCACAATGGCTTTTAGATCACTTGTCATCTGTCATTCTGTTTCATTTAGCCTTTTTTGTGTTTTGTGACTCTGTTTACGCTATATAAATACACTTTGTACTTTAATAAATACAGTGATATATCACTTGCCCTCCCCCTCATTATTCGAGCTGTTTTTTATCGCGTTTTATGATGCATTTAAACATGTATGTGTCTGTTTATTTGTTCATTTTTATCTCTGAATTATTGCTGCACTCCAATCATCAGTACAGAGATGTGATCTAACTGCTCCCTGCTGTTTACACTGAAAGAGTCGACAAACAACGAACTGGAATGGGTGTACATTGCAGGTTTTACAACATAATGTGCAGGATTACACATATATTCAAATCGATTTGACACCATATCAGTGATCCAAATAAGTAATTGTAAACAAATGCAGAAATACGACTTATTCTCAACAACTGATTGGACTACTACGCCCTGTTGGAATCATGGGATTTGTAGTTTAGTAATATTCGAATCATTAAAACCCCTCACTAGTGAAGTGAATGAGAGCTTATCTCGTTGCAATGGCTTCTGCCGAGGGTATATATTTGACTGCAAGTGAACAGTCAGTTTTTGAAGTTGATGTGTTGGAAGCAGGAAAAGGTTTCCTCACATGCAGTGATAGTGCCTACTTAAAGTGGTTCAAGGAAGATGAGCCAGGGATCAGGCAGGGTCATGAGTGCCAAAAGTTTGTGTGTAGGGGGCAAGGGGTAACTTGTCTGAGATCTAATGTAATACAAATTGTTAGAAAAGAACACCAGAGCACTGAGCATCAGCTGAGTATGGGACAGTGTAGCTGCAGACTGGTAAGAGCACCCATGCTAACCCCATCCACCATTGAAAGCACCTACAATGGGCATGTGACCATCAGAATTGGACCAAGAAACAAGGGAAGACGGTGACCTGGTTTAAAGAATATTTTACATCATGCATGTCCGTCATTCAACTGGGGTGGAGATGACACCAGGGTGTACTATGGGCAGAAGGCAAGCAGGTGAGGTAGTGTGATGGTCTCTGTAATATTATTCTGTGAAATTCTGGGTCCAGGAATTTACGTTGATGTTATTTTGACACCTGTCACCTACTCAAAAACTGTAGGTGTAGTCCTTGTTGGCAGTGACCAATGATAATGTGCCTTGGCACACAGCAAAACTGTACAGGAAGGGTTTGACAAACATGAGGTGTCGAATTGACCTCCAAATTCAGTAGGATGTGCAGGGAGAACCCAAACAATGGAGGTTCTGCTTTTGGTGCCAGATACCACAGCACACTTACAGAGGTCTAATAGAGTCCGTGCCTAAATGGATCAGAAGTGTTGAGTGGGACACATACACTATTAGGTAGAGAAGTTCAATGTTATGACCCATCGGTGTATATAACAAATTAATATGCTCTTATTACATTGCATTCACAGCGGCTGTGCTTTTATGGTTGTACAATGCCTCATAAATATCCAGCTCCAAAGAAAAAGCAGCAGTGTTTGTATGAGTTTCCAATACCAAAACTTCATTAAGGAATTTTATCACTGTGCCCAGCAGGTGGGGCCATATGACCGCTTTGCATTTTAACTCAATTATGTGATTGAGCCTGCAGGGGGCGCTAATAACAAACAAGCTCAAAGAGGACTGTCGGGTGGAAGGAAATACTGCACTGAATGCATTTACGTATCTAGATATTTCCTGTTTTGCCTTAAACACAATACAGGGTTCCCATATATTCATCAATCAAGAAATGTGTGTGTTCAGATTTTGTGATCAACCAGTCATAATATTATTATTATTTTTAAATCCACATCTTTCGGAATTTTTATTTTGAAATCAGTTTGAATGATTTTGAATGCCAAATGTTTTCAGTCTCCTCTTGTGTGAAGCCTGTGTCTAGGATCATATTTGCTCATGAAAGCGTAACATGTACATGTATATACTACCATTTTTTTTTTCGGTTTAGCGCCTGAGTTAGTTAGCTAAGTGAGTGATAAATACTTAGGATACCAGTGTGCACTTGCCTTGATTCAGCCCATTTAAAACTATGGGGGCTCTTCAGTGATGTTTTCTGGTAATATCTGAAGGAGTATGTTCGGTGCTACATGTTTAAGATATCTGATGAGTCTGGCTGTGTCTCTAGGCCTTATCATTGCATCTGGTGCCGTATCAGTTGTTCAAAGAGAAGCACACACTCATGTACGGTATTTTCAGGCAGTTTATCATGAAAAAGGTGTAAAGACAGGATCTGTGAGATTGCGTTGGCACTGTGAGAAAAATGTACTGCACATGTTTGCGTACGTGAGGCCCGGTGTGTGTTTGGAGCTGGCTATTTCTGTCAGCACTACTAGCTGTGTGTTATAGGTGGTTGTGCAGTTGTAGTCTACATGGCAGCCCTGGGTGTGAGTATTTTTAGGAATACACTGTGGTTTTCTCTAGTAGTCTGTTTTGCGTTTTTCGCGGTTTCCTGTATAGTAACAGCAACCCTCCGGATGGCGGCCTTTTTTGAATTTTGAAGTGACGCTGGCGTCTCGCTCATTGGTTAGTTGCGTGAGTGAAAAGGGTGGAGGACAGGTTTTTTTTAATGACAATCACCCACACAGTGTAGACACCCATAGTGTCAAGCAGAATGACTTGCTTTTCATTGGTAGATGCAGAATTTTTAATAATGTTGCGTAACTCAAAGGAAAATTCTAGCAATGTTTCACGTTTTTTGAATAATCAGGCAATTAAGATGAAAGCAAAGTTCATTTTGAGTATTTTACTGACAGAGTCAAAACTGTTCTCGGCAGTGGGAGCAGTGAGAACCAGACGTCTGAAGTGTTTAGTATCTCTACAGGTCAACTCTTCAAAAACTGTTACACGAAATGGTTACCAACGCACTGTTTGATGTTTGAGATGTTGTTTTACGATCGGTTTGAGGGAAGATTTTGACCTTTGGATGAAAGCGTCTTCCAAATAAATGTAATGTGAAAAAAGCTTTAAAAAAAAAAAGCAATGAACAAAAACCTCCCTCTGGACACCAGAGCAAATCAATCAGAGTCAGGATGTTTCTCTACAGGGGCACAGTTTGACATCAGCTTAGTTTATGTTGCAACAAACCTCTTTTGTTTAAATCACAACAAAACTCTGTTATTCACATTGCAACAATTATTATTCAGAAAGTTGAGAGCATTATACAGCACTGTGTTCTTTACCTGCCGTATTTGGTGCCACTTTATTTGGATAGTCCTCTTTATTTATTTGGATAGTACATTTACCAGACGCTTTTATCCAAAGCGACTTCCATTCCCTAACTACAGGGAACAGAACCCTAAGTCTAAGGGTCTTGCTCAGGGAGCAAGTGGGACCCAGTGGTGGTATGCTGAAGGTAGGATTCGAACCCATGACCTCTTGGTCTAGAGGCAAGTATCCTACCCACTACGCCGCCACCACCCGGTAGATTATGTACAGATCAAATTAACTAGTGAAACACAATTGATTCTAAATTGGGATTTGGGTCAGAATTAGAACCAAGTTAGTATGAGAATTATCTATTGAATAGTGTTTGACTAGCTGATATTCATGTGTTACTGTCACGCACACCAGGTCACGTGAAGTCAAAGGGCACCAGAAATGACTGCACATCAGGTATAAAAGGTGGAAGCAGGTGTTGGAAACTTGCACAGACATTGAAATTGCAAGCTTCATTAATACGTGTCCCGGTAACCTAGCTAGTGCGTACTGTGAGCACTCTGGCTCTTCGGAGCAAACCCCCGTTTTTCCCTGTGTGTGCGATTGAAAACGCAGGCTCGTTTGGAGCCTCAACTCCGTAAAGGAGTGTTCTCAGATCAAAACGCGGGGTAAACCCGCTCTCTTGTGCCAGGGGTTGTGTCTCTTGGGCTCTTCCGCCACGCAACAAGGTTGTGTTTTGGTTGTTCGGTCGGTCATTTCTGCCCTCCCGTGACAGTTACCTCTAAACAGTATTGGATCAGCTTCAGGTCTCATGATATCATTCACTTTATATGACATTTATGTGTAGTAAATATGGTGTGTGTATACCTGTTATCTATGGAGCATTTCATATATTTGTGCCTATGGGACGTATGAGTGTGCAGATGGCCGGCCAAGGTATAAAGTGTGTGATGTGTTTGCACAACTACATATATAACTGATGTTAGTAAATACAGTTAGTGTACAATTAATTAGTCTGTCAGTTCGTCTCACTTGAGGCATCTGTCTCTGTGCAAGATAACCTGTCAATCAGGTTTCCTGAAAATCTTCTTCTACAAGAACATGTTCATCTAGAAGTTCACAAACATGCAGGAGAAGCTGGTAAACATGCTCCCGCATGGACACGCAGAAGCTGAATCACCGCACACACACCTGATCTGGGTACACCAGGACAGGCAGCGGCGTCTAGACGTCTGGCTGCGGGGGGGTGGGGGGTGTCTTCGTGTCTACGGTTTCATAAAACTGGAGTCTTCAGGCCTGCCTTCCTGGTTCAGCATCATGATGTTTGAGACACGGTAAAGTAGGTTGACGTAAGAACTGGATTTACTCCTTTCAAAACCTTAAGCGCAACGCGTTTGAAAAAGAGAGATAACATCGATTTGGGAGTGAAAGCAAGCTGCTCATCAGGCAGATCACATAAGGAATTTGAGGTACAATCTGATACTACTAGAGCCTGATGTTCCAGAAAGGCTCAATAAACCAGAAAGTTGGGACTTTTAAGACTTGCCTCTGTGTGAGAAAGTTCCTTATGGCATACCAATGTTTACCCGCCAATCATCTTTAATCCCTGAAACTAAAGAACCAGTTTGTTGAGCTCTTTGTTTATAACATGCACTCAGATGAATGATGATCAGAAACACTTTCCATACAGGAACACTGTATAGTGATGTAATTTCCACTGATAATGTATAACCCAGACATAAGTTATACTTTTTATTGGGGTGCCTAGGTATGTACATATGTACATTTTGTACATTTTGGCCAGTTTAGCTTTTGTATTAATCCAAGTGCTTCCATATTAGTCTGCTCAGGACTACATTCCTTTTCAGAAATGATATTGAAATGTCCACGGGAGGAAGAGAAATCTGAAATGCTGTGAGAGAAATGTGCATGTAGCTGTAATATCAAAATACAATAAGAAGAAACGGCTATACAATAGCTATACAAAAGTCTGATTTGACATTGAAATTCTGGAATTTTTGTCATTTAAACTTGGAAATAAACAATGGAAAGGTTAAGAATTTTGAAATAAAAAAAAAGTGCAGCGTCACCATTTAAATGAATGCAAATTTTGGACACTGACTACATTATAGCCTTTAAACAGAAAAGCAGTTTTTAAAACAGTTTTGTTCAGTTGTGTCTGATCTGCTTATCAGAGGCTTCTGCACAAACGTGTGGGGTCACGCTGTCATTAAGCAGACGAGAAACACCAAGAAACTTTGGAATTCAGGTAAATATTTCACAGATTCTACATTTCGCTCAAACTGCTTGATGAAGGCTTAATAAATTGTCTGATTAAATCATTTGGAGCGAAAAATTTTATTAGAAAAGAATTCTCAATGAAAACAAATGTAAGGAAATAAAAATAGAAGGGGTTCTAGTAGTGGCCTCAGGCTGCTGAGTCATTATTTGACATTATTTAGGATAACTTGTGTCCTTGTTTTAGGAATATGTTTTCCCTGTTTTAATTACAGTTTTTCATGCAATGAGTAGCAGCCAGATCACATAAATCACAGCACCAACCAAACAAGTTTCTGTTGTCAGTCACTGAACCCTTAGATTTAGCAATACTTATATATATTTATGCTTTTGTAATAGCTGTGGATGTGCTCGTTTGTCTGGAACGGTGCAATAGTTCGTTTAATAATTCATTTGCCCAATATTCTCCGGTTTCTGGTGGTCCTGGGACCCTTGAAACCAATCTATAAGGCAGGTGTTTTGGACAAAAGAGCCTCTGAGTTTACATGCATTTATTAGATGTAGGTCTCTCTAATCCCATATATTGGTTTCACAGTTAGTCCTGAATCATGAATCATCACTTCTATATAGTGAGCCAAATGTTTTAGTGTCATGTTTTTATATTTGTGTTGCTGAGAATCCCCGGAAAGTGCCACCAGCTGGATGTCATGAGAGCAGGTTTCAGCACGTAATGTTTGTGCTGTGAGTGCGGTGTTGGGAAACACATTTCTGCTTTTCTGTTTTGTTTTATTCCTCAATTCATTATTGCATGCACCCATAAAAATGTGCACACACGCACACACACACACACACAAACACACGCACACACACACACACACACGCACACACACACGCACACACACACACACACAAACACACGCACACACGCACACACACACACACGCACAAACGCACAAACACACACACACACACACACACACGCACACACACACGCACACA